>JANZXR010000002.1:37556144-37571282 GCA_027575705.1 Erythroxylum echinodendron
CTAGGTAATAGCAACCTATATAAAAAACACTACATAAGTTATTCAATTTACATGATCTCGTATACAAAATTTCAAACGACCTTCCTTTATCATATAGGAAAGCTTACCATGAGGCACTTTTAGTCCATGTCTCCTAATAATAGCATCACAAAAAACTCGACTATCAGCAACTGACCCTTCCCAACTAGGAAGAACATAGACAAATTGCATGTCAGGTATGCATACACCTAACATATTTGTTGCAATGTCGCCCTTACGAGTTTGAAATCTAGGCTTATCTTTAATTGGCACATTAACCCTAATATATGTTCCATCTAGAGCACCTAAGCAATTCTACAATTCAAATGAAATAAAAAATAATGAGGAACCTTAATAACATTCCCAAATTTTCTTATAAAAGTAATAGGGTAATTATCTACCTTAAACCACATCCATCGATGGTCTAAAGAGTTTGTTGGTATGGGCTCAGGTTTTTTAAACAAAAGATCTTGCAAATGCATCACTGCATTTAAAACATTATGAAAACACCTACTAATTGTCTCACCTGACCTTCTAAAGTTTTTCCTAATAACTTAATTTTTGACATGATGAGCAATAATATGTAAGAAAATTACTACTTGCTCATCAATAAGTATGTTTTTTATTGACTTTAATCCTCTTATACTTTCTAGCATTTCACATAGTTTAAAAAAAGCTTGCCTATTCATCCTAACCATTGAAATACAAAAGTTGTCATTCTCATGCACAATTCACCTCACATAAACTCGATTTTTATAAAAATTTAGAATATAACTTCTAAACCTTGGCCTATGACTATATAAAGAAGCCTCCATTGTTAAAAAAATTAATATTGCACTAATAACATTATACCACTGCAACCATGCAGTCAAGATAGCCACAATCTTTTTTGTTCTTTCCACATTCTTACGTAAACTCAAACTGCAGTGAGCCATGATTGCAAAAAAAAAAGAAAATCTAATATATTTACATAAAATTTTTCAAACAATGTATAATGTATAAGAGAACATCTGTGAAAAAAATCAAAATAGTTGAAGACATAAAGTAGAGTAAGAGAGAAAAAAGAAGATAATATTTCCAGAGCTAAACTTAGTAACATTTGCCAAATTGATCTAGTAAAGTCACATAGAAAGACGAAATGTTGATATTTCTGACAAAAAGAACAAGTAGTGGGCGCTGATCATAGAACCTGTCTTCGGTAGAGAACTTTACACTGATTGCTAACCACAAAATTGAAAAAGATTTTTGGAGAAGCATGTTTATTCAAACAAGATTATATCAAGATACTTTTGAGAGTCTTAATCCTCAAACTTATCTCTGTTCTTCTAGCCAACTAAGCACACATTTTGTAATTATGTCGCATATTCACAATTCAAAAACCCAATAACAAAATAAAAAATCCAATACTGTCGCATATTCACATCTTCACAAGCCAACATTCTAAACCATTTAAAACCCAACGAAAAAATGAAAAAGGAAAAAAGAAAAATGATACACGAAGAAAAGAAATAACTTAGCACAAGTTAAACATTGTAAAAGAATGAAAATGGCAAGTCCATAATCTCCGGTTCAAAAAGTAACTGATTTTTGTTCAATCATATCATAGCACAAACACATATGAGCATATCTTTTTAGCAGGAAATCATTACTGTTGAGATATGGCAAACTAAAGCATCGACTCATATCAAAATATAACAAGATGTCGTGGGAGTAACAACCTTTTTAAAATTCCTAAACCAAGATTATTATAATCAAAAAGCATTATTATCGTTTTATCATACATCAAATTGAGCAAGAAATTGCATGCCATAACTTACAAGTATTGTTTGAGGACAACTCACTTCAACATTTGTCAGGTGTGAATTACTTAGAGAGGGAACTAATCAAGAAAAGAATCCTAAAATTGTTCCGTCGATAAGAGATTGTGGGAAAAAACTGAAAACTTCATTTTCTGTTTCTACAAATCTCAAAATTGATGATCAAGTGTTAAGAGGTACTGCATGAAGACCGTGCTGAGTGAGGTGAGCGAAATTCGCGTGAGTGAGATCTACGGTGAGTGTCAAGATCTGCGTGAAAATAAGAAGAGTATGGGTTGTCCAAAGATAAAGAAAGTTATTCCCAAGATGCGTCGAATAGGTAAAGATGGGAGGAGGGAGGAGGGGCTTGTCTTTGCCTATCCTTAAAATGAAGAATACGTGTTCCACATAAAAGCTATTCTGTGGACTAAATTTAAACCAAACAAGAAATACATAATGGTTAAGAATAGGAGGGTAATAAAAATTCTATTACTCTCAACCGAACAGCCCGTCAATGTCTCTTGTCTAAATTTGTAGCTAGATACCTAAAAGCTCTAAGTTTTTAACCATAATCTTTAGTTAGATGCTTGAATACCCATAATCCACTTTAGGTCACTAATAAAATTTTCACATCCAAAAGTCGTAGCAAGATACTTGGAAAGTCCTTAAGGTTTTTAGTCATAATCTTTAGCCAAGTACCTGAAAATCACTCTAGGTTTATAGCTAAATACCAAAATTTACTATACGTCTCTTATCTAATTTTCATCAATATTTTTATATAAAACTTGGATTCATTTCTTACGTTGCAGCCGTTTTTGCATTTTTAAATTTAAACAAAAATCGGACCTGGCCAAGTCGTGCAAGGCCTCAGGCCCGACAGCAGGTGGTCGATCTGAGCCGACCTATTGCAATCCCTATTGACATTTAGTCATATGTCTATTTATATCATCCCAAAAATTTCTTCCGCGACTGATGTCATAGCATACAGGAAACTCGTAGAAGAATTGATGTATTTGACGACAAACGGCCTAATATTTTGTCATTCAGTGCAACAAACAACTCTGCTAGTTCTTGGATTGTTCTACTAATCAACAGTTCAAGACCCCATAAAGAATAATAAGGCATCTGAAACGAAGTCCAGGAAAAGGGTTGTGACTTGCTGTTAACTGAACTTTACCTTTTAAGAACTTGCAGATTCTTATTTTATGTTTTTGATAAACAAATCGACAGTTTTTATACTCACAACCCTTTTCCATAAACGATCAAAATATATTGAAATTGACTACCATATAATTAGAAATGAAGGGTATATGCTCCGGCTCCGGAGAAGTGTTGAAGTATAAAACTATTAAGAATAAGAAAAGGAAAGAAAGGTACAGACATAAAGAAGCGGAAAAAAAATGTATGGTCCAGTACAAGCGATGACCGAGTCGTAACAGCCTACCAGTTAACGTTCACAACTGGAGATTTACATTCAGTCGTATTCATGAAGAGTTCAATCCTTATCCATCGATGCTTTTTTTGTAGTTTTGAGTTTCACTTTTCTTTGTAATTACAGCTATGCAATCACCAAGATTGTTCGACAGTTGTTAATTACAAAAGGGAACATGAAGCGGAACCTTTGGAAAGTCCAAATGTGGAATACGCATCTGCAGGAGGGCTAGCCAACTCTTTCCAGCTGTAGATAAAAAATGAATAAAGCTCAAACTTCCACGTGATACGTTGACATTAACCCCCGAAAGCACAGATGATACTCGTTATCCCTGGAAGCTACATGCACATTACCTGTACCAAACCTTAATTGTCTTGGAGAAGGTCCTTTCATGATTTCATACCTGATTAGCTTGAGGATTTGACTAGCTCTATCAAGACAAATTCAAAGAAACCTTATCAGCAGCCAGATTTTCTTTGCTGAGATACACTGAACAATTAATAAATGTTTTATTCGGTCTTCTGTTTCAAAGTCGATCAACTTGCAAACAACTGTTTTGAAAATTGAAAATTGAAAATTTCCCATTCTTGTGAGGGTAAAGAAATGACTTTTTGCATAATCCATCTGGGCACTCGCATCCACTGGCGGAGTCGAAGAAAGAATCAACTGGGACCTCATGAAACATTAGATACGCCAGCCAACTATAAAGTTGATAGGCCGACGTCTTCTTAACAACCCTCAGTTATCAAGTCTTTTTCTCACTCTATCCGTCATTATGTCGGTCTGTGATGTCCCTGTTCAGTTCATACAATAAGGTGTGGTTGGTCGGCCAGATACAATTAATCAAGAAGCGCAAGAAAATCCAATTGAGTATTAAGAATCAATCAGCAATTGAGATTTTTACAGACCCAAAAAGATGAATAAAAAGAAGCAATATCAACATCTTTATTAAAACCTTTAATTATCTTAATTTAAAACTTAGTAGGATAATATATATAAAAGAGTAATTATGTGAGTCATCCGAAAGCACTCTCCTTATTAATTAAGGATCCATTTGATTTGATATTAATTAATAGAACAAGATAGAATATAATATACTTGTGCTGTTTAGAAGGAAGTTTTATAATGTAATAGAATTGAATGAGATGGAGAAGGATGATTTAATCTTATATTTTAGTTCATTCTAAACATTAAAAATAAGAAACCTTTGATTCGGGAAGTTTATAATAGAACGTAAACTAATAAATATATACTACCTAATATACTCTCAATATTTTTTCGTAATACTAATTATTTCTTCTTATTCTAATAAATATTATGAACCTTTTCATCCCTCTCAAACGACTTTTTACTCTATTACATTTCATCCTATTATAAACCGTTCCGATCTGTTTTATTATATTCTATTAATTAACATCCAACAAAAAAAGTTCTAAGGGTATGGTTTCGTAATACTGAACCTTTCAATATTATATTACATTCACATCAATATTTAAGCTTTCAAATAAATCATAGGATACAGATATAATCATCCTTTCCTACCTAAGAAAAATAGTTGAGAGAGATTAATTTAAGACAACAACAACTTGCTAAATGAAAGAGAGATAGAATGGGATTGTTTTGGCCGACGTAGAAATTCAATGGATGACTCGCACGTGATCAAATCCCAATTATCGTGTTGAATTCTCGCTCTTGTTTCGGCCTAACTGTAACCGTAGTTATTAAAATAGCTTGTGAATCTCTACCTACCTGCCAGGCTACCACTCATACACAGAAACTTCTTAAACACTAATTGTCTCTGAAAAGATATTTTCTGTAGTTTCAATTCTTCAATCCTTTACAAGCCCACCTCCAGATCGCCTAATTCTTGAGTTTTTGCTCTTCAAATTTGATTTTTGAGTGTTTACATCTCTAAATTGAACTGAAAGCCAGTCCTTTGAAGCAGCTAGCTGTTGGGTGTTTTTGGTGTCAAGATTAAGTCTTTCCAGACTAGGTTTAAGCTTTATTTTCCTCTCGCGTTACATAAACAAAGAATTCAACATGAAGCTTTATTTCGTCTGGTTATAGTCCAGAAAGAATAAGCTTCCTGTAAATTTTTAAGCTTTCTCCACTTTTATTTGGTGGGTGGGGTTTTGTTGAAATGGAAACTAAGAACCCTGTTAGGTTCACTTTATTAAAGCAATCGTCTTTAGCGCCGGACAGGAACAGGGACGATGTGGGTCTGGAGCATGATGAATCGGGAGAAGTTGATCCGGGTTTGCGTTTAATGTACTTGACCAATGAGGGGGATTTGGAAGGAATTGGAGAGCTGTTGGATTCGGGTGTTGATGTCAATTTTAGGGATATTGATGACAGGACTGCGCTCCATATTGCGGCCTGCCAGGGGTTGACGGGCGTCGTCGCTTTATTGCTCGATAAAGGGGCTGAGATTGACCCCAAAGATCGATGGGGCAGCACGGTAAGTTATCACTACTATTTATTTTTACACTGTGATTGTGATTGTAATAGATATGGTATCAATTGTCTTCTTGGTATTTTTGTCGGGTTTTAACCAAGTGTATGTGGTTATGTCGAGTGGTAATATAATTGGCTTCCTCTCAAGTACAAGAAGTTGTGAAATGAGAAAGGGAATCTATGTTGGGAATGGCAATTATATCGTTTTGATTTCTTGGGAACAGAAGGGTGAAGCAAGACGTTGAGATGTAATTTTGGTGTCAGTTCTGTATATAGAAAGTTAACGTACAATCACTATAAGTCTGCTCGTATAAAATGAACTTACAATCACTATATGTACAAAGACTTGCGCGGCTAATCCCATTAAGGCAATAGATTATGGGTTGGAGCACATAGGGTGTTCCAATCCTGTTCCTTTTAATCTAGTCCACATATTTGTGTGGACTCCATATAAATGTGTAGATAAAATTTAATAGAACAGGGTTGGAACTGATTAACTGGAACAGATGATCTGATCCTATATATTTTGCACAAGCATAATTATGAACAGTGGACACCTAACCACGGTGCTAATCTTATTCTTCATCCCATTGTTATGTTCTCTCTTTCCATCTCCTCCGAGATAGGAATAGAATTTGATGTGTAGCTAAGCATTCAATTTTTTTGCTCCAACCATTTCAGATCTATGTCATTTTGAATGCAATCTAATGCTTGTTTTAACAGCCTCTTTCTGATGCCATATATTATAAAAATCATGAGGTGATCAAACTTTTGGAGAAACATGGGGCAAAACGTCTGGTATGCTTCAATTTTGGTTGTTCTGATGCCATTCTTTTGTTTCTTTATGCTGTTTCACCTCATTTAATGTGATCTGATGATAATCTCTTAGTCGGCACCCATGCATGTCAACCATGCTCGGGAAGTCCCAGAATATGAGATCAATCCAAGTGAGCTTGATTTTACTGACAGTGTGGAAATTACTAAGGTAATTTATTCTTCTTTGTCTTTGGATATACAGAAAAGTTTTTGTTTGTGTATTTAATTTGTTCTAATAGGTGCAGTGGAATTAATATTCAAATTGTAAAGAATCTTGCAGACCAGAAACTTCCCATTATTGTCTCTAAATTTTCTTTTGGTACTTCTTGATTTTTATTTTCTGTTAGGTCAAATTCTATGGCCACAAAAAGTAAAGTTGATATTTGAGCATAAACAGTAATTCTACCCTTGGAAGATGTTTACTTTTTGTTTGCCAAATTTGTTCCAATACCTGTTATTTGAGCAAAACAACTGGGAAATTTTTTTCCGAACTTGTTGGATAGCTAAAATGTTTTCCATGTCACAGGGAACTTTCTGTACAGCTATGTGGCGTGGAATTCAAGTAGCTGTGAAGAAGCTTCGGGAGGAAGTTCTGTCTGACGAAGATAAAGTGTACGCCTTTATCTATTCAAATGTTATTTTGTTCTGTTTCTTTTTCTGTTTCAGCATTTTTAAAAATGATTAGTTCCATACAGGAAGGCATTTAGGGATGAACTTGCGTTGCTTCAGAAGATACGTCATCCAAATGTGGTCCAATTTCTGGGTGCAGTCACTCAAAGTAGCCCAATGATGATTGTAACAGAATACTTGCCAAAAGTAATTATTGAATTAGTACCCTTAAATTGTTGCTGTTAGCTGGATCATTGAGGTTTCCAATTATCACTGTTTGTTAATGATATTTTATTTGCCATTCATTATATTCTCTGTGTTTATATATATATATATATATATGATCTCACGCTATGCTAGATATTTCTTGGTTAATAATTGATGAATGATGATTTATTGAGGCTGATGTCGGTGGTTGTAATCCCCTCAAGGATCTTCCATAAATTGAAGTTGCTTTTGTGTCACCTGAGATAATGTGATTACTCAAATTTTTTCATTTCTTCCCCAAAAATAATCTCTTTGTTGGTACTTGAATGAATTTAGCATTTTTCTTTCTCTTACAACAAGAGATATTTTTCACCAGCCTGCTTCAATTTTCATAAAATTGCTATCATTCGTATTTTTTTAATTCCCATCTATGCACTTAGCAGTTGTATTCTAATACTGAAAATTTGAAATTTAGATCAAGCATTCAATATAGCTACATGAAAAATTAGATCTTTGCTCTCCTAGCTGCCATAACACATCTGGAATATGTAGAATTTTATGTTGCCATCTTTTAGATGATTGGTCCAAATTAAAAGCTGGGTAGAAATACTTCTTTAGATTTCTATTGAAGCTTATGTATTTGGAGTTCAAATTTGAATCCATATTTATTCTGTTGGAATTTCAGGGGGATCTATGTGCCTTTTTAAAAAGAAAAGGACCCTTAAAACCAGCTACAGCTGTCAGATGTGCACTTGATATTGCAAGGTCTGCCTCTATTTTTGTGTTAGCTAGAGAAAGAGAACTCTGTTTATTTGCATTTTGGAAATTGTTTTAATAAGCAAGATGCCAGATGTAATAGTAGTGTGTCATTGTTTGAAGAATGGTCAGATCATAATTTGCAAGATATTTATCTGCATTAAATGTTACAAGAATTTGGTGGACAATTGATGAATCTAACTCTGCAGGGGAATGAGTTATTTGCATGAGAATAAGCCAGCGCCTATAATTCACCGTGATCTTGAGCCTTCGTGAGTTTTCTTTTTCCACTTTGCCCTTTTGACTGCAACATCTTATTTTGAGATGCTAAGCCTATAATAAGCTTTTATTAAGATTCACTGGCTCTCTCAATTTTCTGAACTTGTCAGCATATTTTTATGTTGCTTATGAGCAAGATAACAGAAATATATTGCGGGATGATTCGGGGCACTTGAAAGTTGCAGACTTTGGAGTTAGCAAATTGTTGACTGTTAAAGAAGACAGGCCTTTAAGCCATCAAGAAGCTTCTTGTGAGCTTGCTTATCATCACTCTAATTTTCTTCAGATGGAGGTTGCAAAAGATAGTGTCTCTTACAGACCTTGCTTGCAATTTCTTTATTCTACATATGCAGTAGCCATCATGGATGAATCTCATGGGAATTCTTTTGCTTCTCATCAACAGATCGATATGTGGCTCCAGAAGTTTTTACGAAGGGAGATTATGATACCAAAGTAGACGTCTTTTCCTTTGCTTTAATTCTTCAGGAGGTAAAGATTTCTGAATTTTAATCCCAATTAGTATGAGTACATCTGAAATGTAACATATTTCATGTTGGTATATGTATCTTGGCATATTTGAGATGTCTCAGGTTGATTTTGTTGGTATCTATGTGGTTACATGGAACTTCTAATGCAGCTGAAGAATGGATAGATATATAGCCTGATTAAGCTTTCGGCTCTCATAACTTGTTAAATTGATTATGATATTTAACTGATATTATAACATACTATATATTAGATGATTGAAGGATATCCACCATTTCATGGAAAGCAAGAGCATGAAGCTCCTAAAGCATATGCTTCAAAAGAGCGGCCGCCTTTCAGATCTCCAGCAAAGCGATATGCTCATGGACTTAAAGAGTATGGCCCATCTTGCTCTAAAGTAGTTGTTTGTTCATTTTATGTGTACATTTTCTGAAGTGGTTGTAGCTTGCTACTTTTAGGTGTACATTTTCTAGAATAGGAGTATCCAATATTCGACAACTGTAGCCATAATTCTTTGCTGTACATCAGCCTAGGCAACATCAGAGTTGTGACATATCTTCCCACCATGTTTTAGTGCCTATAACTTCCCTTTGTTTTTTTTTTCCCCTCTCCTCAACCATGGATGCATTAAATACCCAAAAACACTTGACTGTTTTTATTTCTTTAAGAAAATGCATTACAGCAACTGATATTGCTGGGCCAAGATAATCCGTAGTGCAATGAGTATACAAGTTATAAACCTTGCACCTTTTTGTTTGAACAACAAACCAAATTTTTATGCTTCATGGCCTGTGGGATCTTGATCTAAAAAATCAAACACTTCTCAGTTCCTAGTTCCTCAATCCTTCTCTGAGTATATGTCATTGTTTGACTATCCATTTGTCTCGGATAAAGCTCAATTGTTGTTAAGGTCATTGACATTTATTTTAGGCAAATAAAGATTGCCTTTTGAATAAGCTTATTGATATTGGCTTCTGCCAACAGGTTGATTGAAGAGTGCTGGAATGAGAATCCAGCTAAGCGACCAACATTCAGGCAAATATTAACAAAACTGGAGATCATTTATCACAAAATTGGTCATAAGAAGCATTGGAAGGTTAGCTCTTTGTTTCTATCTTCTTCTGTGTACATGACTCTGTGCGTGCAGTTCATGATTCCAATTACCTGAGCAAATTCATACCTGTTTTAACATTTTGCTTTGATCCATATTTTCTTCTTCGTGGAATCTAGTTGATGCATGTTGCTTGATATAACAGACATCTGATTGAAGCTGTATATTTTACAATGGCCATTTCTGATGTTTCATTAATTCTAATCTCTAGTCATGGCATCAAAAAGGGTTTGTCAAGCATTATATGATGATTTTTGTCCTTAGTGAGTAATAGGATGAGCAGGAAACTTGCAGCTTCAAGAGGCTCAGAAGTGTTCCTTATTACGACTAATTGATTGATTTTCTATCATTGTGACCATTTTAGGTTCGACCACCGTTGAAATGCTTTCAGAATCTGGAGGCCATGCTGAAGAAAGATCTTAGTCTAAGTGGCCGAAGTCGTTCTTCACGTTCTACAAACAGTATATGAACTGCCAAGGATTTACTCTGCAGGCACTTTATACGAATTTCATTTCTCTGAACTGTTGGATAGTGGATTCTTGTATTTGCTTGGAGACAGGAGCAGTTTTCAACAATGTTTAGTTCCACTTGAGATATCAATTTGTGCCTCCTGTAAGTCTTTCGCTCTCTCATTGAATTTGTGGGGTTGAGAATGATTACTTTAACCCAACAAAGGTTTTCAATGTTGATGTACATGATGTTCGTACTGGCCATCATACTTCCTTTCATCAATTGTATTCTGGCTAGTCCTACAGTGTATGAAAGGTTGTAACTAGTGCAGTTAGTAAGGATTGCCTTATAACAGGTGGTTGGTTTGCTTGGTATTATGTGGTCTTTTGCAATTTTCTGTTTATAATCCTAGTCCTGCCTCATGTGCTCAATGCCAATCGTTAATAAAGTATCTAATCCTTTGTAGATTTATAAAAATGTGAGAAAGTAGCTAAAGACAATCTAACCAAAGCTCTTCTATTCGAATATTCCTTACTAAAACAAAAATATAAGCTACGATGATTGGAGGGAGACAAAAACACTGTTTATCTTCCAAGAGATGTATCAAGAAGATGTGTCATAGAATTGCCTCTGTAGAAAAATATGGAGCAATGATCTCCGTACAGAGAACGCAACAAGACATTTCTCACAAGTGATGAATATTCCTACCAATGCCTACGGTATCAATTCAAGAGATTGAAAGGGCTCTAAGCCTATTGAATCCATACAAAGCCCCTGCGCTTGATGGGTTTAATATCAACTTCTTTGTGAAAATATGGCCTATGATCAAAGATACAGTGTTGGAGGCCATAATGGGATTTTTCATGAACAAAATATTACCCATAGATATAAACAAAAGCCTGTATCAATGAGCAAAGAGGCCTAGGGGATTACAGGACTACAGTTTGTTGTTATTTCGTCTACAAAATTATCTCGAAGGTTTTTACTAATAGGCTCAAAAGATTATTGGGCAAGCATATTGACACATCTACCTATATTTCTGGTAGAAGCAAGGGGATAACATTACACTGCTACAGGAACTTATAAGAGATTCTTGGGGTAAAGATTGCATAATTAAAGTGGATACGAGGAAAGCTTATGATAATATAGATTGGGAATTCCTTTTGAACACTATGAAAGCCATGGATTTTTTTAGAAACCTTTACTGAATGGATGTTTCAATGTTTCTTAACTCCCACCTTTCATATACTGATAAATGGGAAACCCATTAAGCTGTTTACAGCTCAAAAGGGATTAGGCAAGGAGATTCTACATCTCCTTGCATGTGTTTCTCTAGTGATGGAGGTCGTCAATATACTCCTCAGAAAAACCATCAAGGATAGCAAATCATTCAAATCCCACTCAAAATGTAAAAGATTGAAGATATCTTATCTTACATTTGCTGATGATTTGATGATTTGATCCTACTTTCTAAATCGAATGGACAATCAGTCAAAACTCTAGTCAAAGTGTTAAGGATGTTCTATAAGATATCAAGACTAGAAGCAAGTGAATCTAAAAGTTCCACTATTGCAGTTCCACTATTGACCTGCGATTTTTATGTTTCAACTCTTGGATATAACCTTATAGCTTGGAATAATCACGAGCACAGTCTAATGCTTGCTCCTTTCTTAACTTCCTCTTAGTAACCCTACATATAATAGAATTCAAAAAAATGATCATTTTTTTCTCTGTATTCTTCAATCATCTTTATAGTGGTAATGCTAGACATCTCTAGAATTTTGTCTTGGAATTGTATAGCTAAAAAATTTACTAATGCCATCTTAGATTTGTTTATTATGAAACATGAATGCTTAGCTTATATATTTTTATTTTGAGACATTTGTCATTCCTATCATTGGTTGCATATAATTCCTGCTTGCAGCCTTCAATGCATCCAACTCTAATTTTCCTAAAATCAATTTTTTTTCCATTGGACATAAAACCCTGTTGCTATTGAATAAGCAACAATAGTATCTTTAAATTCGTTATCATTCGAAAACTCCATACTTATTGTCCAATGTAATATACTACCACCTGCTGCATGTCTAACACTTGTGCTAAGTCTTTTAATTGACTTTCCAGGCTACTCTCCACAAAGGTATTCAGTACTGTTAATGAAACTTCCATAATCATTAAAAATCAATCTCCATTGGTTGATATCCACTTAGAATGGAAACATCAAATGTATTTTTTTATAAGTTCATCTTCATTGTCACTTTCATCTTCATTAACACCTTTAGCTTCATTAAGACCTTTAGCTTTATTATCACCTTCTGCCTCATTGTCACCTTCAGTTTCATTATAAGCGCACACATTCCTATCATTAGTATTCTCTTCTTCGTTGATATTTACATTAATTTCATCAGGCATAACATCCTCATCAAATCCTAAATCCTCATTATTGCATATTATTGCCAAAACGTCTAAAATTGTAATTGAATCATCAAGTTTGAATATGAGATACACCCTAATTTTCGAATATATTTTTAAAAAGTTAATTAAACTAATACAACTTTCATTTGATTCAGTGAGCCCTAAAGACTCATTGATTCTAAAACTCAGAAAATAATACTCCTTGTCCACCTGTAAGTATCTAAGTTCCTTACCCATTTCACAAATTGTTATATCTGACAAAATCAAATTCCTCTTTATCAAAATAACTTAACAAACTACTCTTATAACTCAACTCGGGATCTTCTTAAAGTATCTATATCAATATATTTTCAAGGTTTTGTATTGATTTCTCATATCCCAATGAATGGCAAGTAAATAACCCTACAAATGACAAGCAAATAACAAGTTGTAAACAAATACGTGCAAACATATATACAAGCTACCTTGAATAATGTTAATTACGCAGAAAATAATATCCATTTCAGATGTAAACATATATGCAAGCTATTTCAAATACAAACACACATACAAACTACTTTGACTAATGTTAATTGAGCATAAAATAATTGACGAAAAAAGCAATATAGAAGTTATTTAAGATGCAAACATATATATACAAGCTACTTTGACTAACATTAATTAAGCAAACTTAATACAAAAGTTATTTTAGATGTAAACACATCTATAAATACATAAAAACACATATACAAACATTTATACAAGCTACTTTGACTAGCTAACCAGATGCTTCTTTTAGGTAAGCATATATACAAGCCATACAATGTTATGTTATTATATTATTGAGTTTGTTTTATTCTAAATGGTATAGGTATGAATTATCCATTTTATAAACACATTCTATTGGGTCCCTTTTTTTCTTAGGATTTATTTTATTAAATTATCAAGCATGAAAATAAGGTAGAATTCACGAATTGGATAATTTTTGGAGTTAATATGGTATCGTATGATTTTATATGGTTGCATGAATTAAAATTAAGTAGAGGAGTTAGTAGGAAATTGATTTAATAAGAAAGGGTAAAATTGGAAAATCAAAACTTTTGTCTTAAATTAATAAGACAAAGAGAAGAAAGAGTTGTGAGAGTTAAAAAAACAAAAGAAGAAGAGAGAATCGTGGAAGAGACTAGAAGGAGAGAAAGAGAAAGAAAGGGAAGAAGAAGGAAGTAGAAAAAATAGGTTTTATGTGATGAAAAATGAAGAGAGAGAAAGAATAGGAATAAGAAAACTATATTCTTGGATTTCTTTTATGAACTTAAGTAGATCTTAGTTCTTCTAGTTAGATAAATCAAGAATAGATCAAGCTTAAGCTTATTCATAGATAGTTAGGTTTAAGGAAAGCTTTTTTCGTGTGTGTTGATTAAATGAAAATGTATGTTTGTAAAGGGAATTAAGCTAGTTGAAGTCAAGAGTAAGGAGAAGAGCAAGTTTGATCTTGGAAATATCAAGTAAAATAGGTGAGTAATATGTTTATAGTTTTGTGATGATGAGCAAAAATACTTGTGTGTATGAATGATATTGATATTTGTCTTGACTTATTGTGAATGTGGGAAAAACATTCTCTGGTTTTATATCATGTTTGTTTGTATGATTGTGTTGCTTTATGCTAAGGAAAAATAGAAACTTAAGAAGCATGAAAAATATGATTTGATATATATGCATCTGAAATCTGTTAATATGGGTAAGAGAGATACCATTTCGTTCGTCACGTGTACGTCAACTTAAAGCCTTCTCCCTACTACCTGGTTATAGCATATAAGCTCCGAAAAATGGACTCATTTCATTCATGGTGTAAACTTCGGTTTCGCCATTTCGTTCTATAGGACTCTCTCGAGCTATTTTATTTGTACATTAAATCCAGAATTGTTGGATATGGAAGATGTTTGAATGATATTTTATGATGATTGAATGAAAAATATGAGCTGAATTGTGTGGTAATGTGTTTCAGATATATGTGAAAGTTTTCAAGTTGAATGTGATCTAGTATGTTTAACATGTGGTTTATATATGTGATATGTATACAGAAAATTTTATTTCTAATCGTAACTAAACCTTCCATTTTTTGTTTTCTTTGTATAGTCGAGAATGTAGCAAAATAAGTATTTAAGTATTAAATTAAGTATTAAAGGATGGCTTTTATTAGATCCCGTTTTTAGGATTTTTATATTTTTATTATTTTATTAAATCATCAAACACAAAAATAAATTAGAATTTATGAATTAGGAATTTTTGGAGTTTAATATGGTATATTATGATTTTTATATGGTGGTATG
>JANZXR010000002.1:37580727-37596386 GCA_027575705.1 Erythroxylum echinodendron
AAATGAATCTTAATTAACCCAAACAAGTATTAACTACATGGTCTATAAGTATAAATACATACCTGAAGAATTTAATCGAACTGATATGCTGCAATCCTCTTTTTGAGCAAATTGATTTCTCCCCCTTCGGCCCTTTCTTATTAACAAGTGTTCTAGGTTGATTAATTTGTGTTTATTAACTATAAACCTTATTAGGTAGAAAAAGGACTAATTTAAAATCTTTATGATTTAATCCGATATGTCTATCATATAACAAATTGCACTGTTAATGTAATTATTAGTTAAAATTAATATTTAATATTTAATTAGTCGCGATTACGACTTTCGTAAAATTTTTCCAAAGTCGCGATCACGACTTTTGTGAATTCAAGACAAGTCGCGATCACGACTTCGTGAAATTTTCCCAAAGTCGCGATCGCGACTTTTCTCTTTTTTCTTTTTTCCAACCTGTTTTGGTAGAAAAGACATAACTTTCACTACAAATATCGGATTAAGGTTATTCAAAGACCATTTTGAAGAGAACTTCTAGACCTACAACTTTCATGAAGACCTCAAAAACAAATTTTTACCTCTATAAAGATTAAAATTTCCAATTAATGCAGCTGTCCCGAAAGTCCATCCTATTTAGCATCACAAAGGATCCGAACTCCAGTTTTATATATTATGAAATCTAGCTTTGTACAGTATACACGAAATAATAAAACAAAAGCTACTAAGCTAGTTTATTTACTTTCTTTTCTCTTCCTCTCTCGAACCTTCTGCTCAGACTGAACGCCACCATCTCTTCTCTGAACCTTTTATGAGTTTCTCCTTCTTTACCCGCACCCGGTAACACCGTGGCGCCGCCACTGCTCATTTGTAATTTGAATATTTTAGTTAACTTCATTTATGAATGTGCTTTGTGAAATTGTTTTTTGAATTAATGTTGAATGTGTTGGAAATCTTCGCCGTCAGTCCATCGTTGTCCAATCAACCTCAGCTCCAGAATATTCCTGGCTCCGCCACTGAGCACACGCAACCTCTAATACATGCCTAAAGAAACAAAGAAATGCCACAGAACCATAAATAGATAAAACACGAGATTAGGGACGTGGGTTTCCTTCATTTTCGCAGCTCAACGTAAGCAAGCCATTGAAAGTAGCTGAAATGGCCACCCATTGACTTGCACTTGTCCTATAATGTTAGAATTTTACCAAATAACAACAATAATGACACTAACAAAATAAGATAACATTTTCTGAAGCAAAGACTTTCACCTTCCTGTAAAATTTGACATTCTTCACGAAAAAGATGACATCTGTAACATATTAAAAAGAAAACAACAGTATAGTTAGAAAAATGATATTTTTCAAGAAAACTAAGCAATTTTGCAAAAAATATGTAGTAAGTAAGAGGGTTATCTTTACTGGGAAAGAATGAGAAGAAAGGAAGCAATCAAAATAATTGACAGAAAGCGTAGTCGTTACTGGCCTAAAAAGATAATAACCATGCACCTGCAATTCACCAATTATCACAAACTCAATCCACGAACTAAAAGATTCATTTTTTTTTACCTAACTACTTAAACGGGAAAGTATATTTTATAGCTTGAGGATCCAATTAATGGAATCCTTATGAGCATTTATGTCGATGGAGCGATTTTGATAACGATGGAGCTAATCGTACTGAGGAATGAAGTGGGGTTGAGAGTCAATAAGCTTGGTTATATAGGTTTCGTTGGTTGGCAACAGAAAATCGTTAGAGAGAGGTTGATTATAAAAAATGGTGAGTTTTATATATTACTATGAAACCTACTTTTATTTAAAAATAAGAATGCTATATTAATAAAAGGTAAGTCTCACTAATATGCATAATTTTTAAAAAATCACGTCATATAAGTGACAAAGGGTAACTTTTGTCAAATTTTCCGTCATCGTAAAGTCTATTTTGAAGGTTTTGTAAATACTGATGTCGTCCAGTTTGAATGTCCCGAAATGTTAAGGTTTACCTTAATTTTTGGTGTAAACATTAAGGTCTAAATTATACTTTTGGTCATAATCAGTATTCTACTTAAGTTTACTATGTGGCATTCAAATTTAGATCATAAGACGTAATTATTTTGGACAATCTTTGTTGGCTTATGATTACAATTTTGTAAATGAAATTAAAATATTTTCCAATTTTCAAGTCTAACTTATATCGATTAGACTTGATTTGAATTAATTGAGTAACAAACTTAAACAAGCCCAATTAAATTAGAGATTGGACCCTTAACATCAAATTTGATTTGAGTTGCTTGCAATCCACCTTAATTTATAGGGATATCAATGGGCTACTCCGAGCCATCGTGACTTGTATTCCGACGAGCCATCGTGACTTGTATTCCGACGGGTCAAAATGGGTCAGCCAACAACCCCGTTCTTTGCTTTTTAAATAAAAAACTTTCAAAATAAGAGCATGATTAATCGATGCCATTTTGGAAAAAATGATTAAGCTACAGGCTGGGTTGGGCCGGCCCGCGGCCCACCCATAATTGACCCATTAGTCAGACTATAATCGGCTCGTGACCTCCTTAGTTTGCCAGTAATCCGAGTAACTCAAGCTTAAAAAGGGCAAAGTCAGGCTTACTTTGACATTCCTATCAATTTGCTTTCAAATTGTGAGCTTCGAGTTTGATAAGAGTCTCATACTATGCTTAAGTCACTAATAAAAGTTTCTGATCAAACTCGAGCTATAAACAGCCCAAGTCTAGTTAGACTCATTTTGGGTCCTAATTAAAGCCAGCAATCATATTCCTTTAGAACTGAAAATTTTCAGGCCCATCATAGCTCAAATTCTTCGTATAAACCATTGACCTCCGCTCTGGGGTTCTGAGCTGAGTGGATATCAGTTGCCGTATAGAATACTAAAGGCCTTTAGTATAGGCAAACTGGGAAAGTGCACAATTGAAGGGCAAGAAAGCTTTGCAGGTTTTCATGGCCGTCATTTTCATGGAAACTGACGATTCAGGCCCCCTATCTCACATGATCCTGACATGTCATACGTCACCTTAATTTCAACCTGCTTACCAGGAGACATTGACGACAGGATAGTATTAGCTTAATCCATTTATATTTTATATTGATAATATATTTACTTTTAATACATACATATAAAAAATAGTATAATAATTTTTGAAATGTGTAAATATAATATTTAAAATTAAATTTATTTTATTTAACACAATTTTATTTTTATTTTTATTAATTATTTTATATTTTTAGTTTAGTCCTAAAATTTTTTAAAATTTATAATTCTATTCAATATTAGATCGGTATTGTAATTACCGACTGGTATCAACCAAAAGAGTCGATATCTATCGTAACAGAGTCACATGCAAAATTATCAAGATACTAACAAGTATCAAAATCCGATATGAAATTTTCTTGTGCGATACTATTTTTTGCTACTATAATTGATACTGAAAGATATTCAAAACAATGCTAATAATCCGAAAATTAAGGGTTTGTACGACTGTAGGGCAACTTTTAGTTTTAAATTTTATTTGATTGAATTTTTAATTTAATTTTTATAATTTATATTAAATATCAAGTATTTGAATTCTAAATAGTAAAATTTGATTTTAATAATTAAAATATATAGTATCAAATAAACATTAATTTATAAATTAATTTTTACTTAATAAATATAACATTTTTATGAGTATTTATTAATAAATACTATATACTAAATTCCAATAACAGTGTTTTCTTAATTAATTTATGTCTTTGGCATAAAATCATGCATATCCAGATTCTCATGAAATCAGACGATGACAATTCTAACAGTCGAACGCTTCACAATTGAGGTCATGTAAATGAATTGCTTAATGACATGAGAATTGAGCATATCATAAACTCCTAAAAAGAGAGGGGGGTGAAAAAAAGGGGGAAGCACACAGAGGAGCAGTGACTTCTGTGCGTCGTGGGTCCAATTATGATATAAAAAACTACCAGAAAGAGGAAGAACTTAAGACTGACAACAACTTGGAAACGAAGTGAATCATCAAATGAGAAACTGCTGAAAATAATTGCACCTTCGCAGTTATTATTATTGTTGAAGTTGGACATATTCATGACTTGTCTCCTTCGCTGCAACAACTCAGCAGGCCTGGACTATCTAGTTCATCTCCAAAAAACATTCTCTCATTATTAGATAATTGTGAATGATTTAGTGGAAAATGGATCCATAGTTTACTTGGTATTGCAAGAGGTACTGGTCCCAATTTGATAGCTCTACAGTTTCTAAGCCAGCAATGCATAGTTAACAGAAACTGAGGCTCTTTTATGCAAACAATTGAATGCCAATGTGACATAAGATTTATTTGTTGGGCCAGACAGGTCAGCAGGAAGCTAACTGTGTCATACAAGTTGGTTTCGACTTAGTTGTTCCACGACCACCATTGTACCATCAATGTATACATTTTGCTTTATAATGAAGGAATACGCAAACTCTGGTTTTTGCAGATATCTGAAGAATTCATCTGGTAATTTGAATCGAATTCAGGACTTTCAGATTTAGAAACACTAAAGTGTACCGTTGGCACATCAATATCACCACCGGAAACAAACTTGCTTGGATATTCATAAAAGTGGTTTCACTTCAAAACAGGAAAGAGGAGCAACGCATGATAGATGTGTAAGTGGTTCCTAAGTTCATGGGATCCATCTCCATTCATGAAAAGATAAGACCTATATTAGAGTTTCTTATCTGACCAGACTAAACTGGTCAATTGTGATTTGCTCTATTTAGAAAGTCCCTTATGCGCAAGACTTCAAGATGCCTTGTCAAATTATGTACATAAAGGCTGTATGCGTCAAGGAAATTAAATATAACACAAAACATTTGCTGGAGAGAGCATAATTGAACATGAAATATTCTCTATTGGAATGTAAAAACAAAGAAAGATGGTGAAAGGGAAATTATGTTCATAAATGAACTAGTTGAGAGCTTGCTAGTCCATCTTAAGCACAAAGTTGCACAAAGTTTGGGAAAATTGTGCAGCTTGTTCATATAATTCTTATGCCTTCGGTTATTAATTATCCATTCTTGAATTGGCTCATCCAAAACTTAGGTTCTTAATTTTAATCACATTTATTTATTTTTGTTTGAATAAGTGGTTTAAGATTTTGTTGATTTTTGAACAATATATTATAACTTTTTATTGTCTTTAATAAAAGGTATTTGAAATTAAATATTCAGGATTTTTTCAGATTTTTAATTAATGTACATATTTTTAAAGGGTTCAGGACAATTTCATATCTAAATAATCATAACAACTCAGTAAAGTTTTCATTAAAATATAGATTCTGAACAAATGAATATTATCAAACTTATTTAAGTAAATGCAAAAAATTAAACAATTATTTATAATAACACCACTGAATTGGTTTTACTACAAGTTCAATAAAAATTCAACTCATAATAATAAAGTGTTACTTTTCATTAAAATTTAACTCAATTAGATTTTTTATTATAATACTTTATTATCTGTATATTAGATTATATTTTAAATTTTAAATTTAAGTTTTAAATAGTAATTAATAAAAATATAATAAGCCCTTAAATTATAAGTAAAATCTCGAACTCAATTTCAGTCCTGCTAGACATTCTAGTTTGTGAAATTTGACCGCAAAATCTGGGTACTTTTCTTTTATAAGAATAAACTAGACATGTTTTCTATTGTTTCTTTTTTTATATAATATTAAAACATTAGAAAATAATAAGTTATATCTTTATTTAATAATTATTTTTAAAATGATTGATAATAATAATTTTTAATGATAAAAATAGTGTAAAAAGAATTAAGTTTCTATTATAATTTTTGGCAAATATTTTAAATTTTATATAACATTAAATTTAAATTCTAAAAGGTTTAGTATAAGGAAAGAGTTAATTGAGAGTGTCATAATTAGTCTATTATTAATGTATAATCAACTTAAAGCTTATTAGAAAATTGAAAACAAATAGTGATTATATATTTTTATATGTAAATTTTCTTTTACTCTTGTTGTAAAGAAGTTTGATCATAGTTTTTATATGGATTTGCATGAGATTACTATTTACAAATAAATATGGGTAAAAGTTAGTGAAAATCCAAGAGGATGTAGTTTCGCAAAAATTCTTATTTAGCCTCAGTTGCTCTGAACAATATTTGTGGTTGCTTGATATAAAGCAACTATATCAACAATTATGATTTTTCTAGCACAAACAAAAATAAAAAATTAAATGCAAAATAAACAAATCAACACTCGAGATTTAGTAACGTAGTTTAACACATTTTACTACATCAGAGGAGCCCTCACTCAGCTTAATCACTTTCACCAAAGAACAATAATAGTTTTACTCAAGGTATTACAGAGCCGACATACCCTGCCCTTGACGCTATCTCTCGTCCACACAATTCATGAAACTAAATCACACTAAATAACACAACCAGCTTGTGCTTATTAAGGATAGAACATGAAATATGTAATTAGTCGTTTGACTTTTATAATTAGAAATTAGTGTCGTAAATATTTCCGTACATTAAGTTGTATAGGACCCACTTAGTGTGTATATATATTGTAATACTTTTCACAAATTAAATAAGAGGAAATTATTTCTCTCATATAGTATCATAGTAGCCCTAATTGTCTAGTGACAAAATTCGATCCTATTACTTCTTTGTCAGCCTCGTCTTCACCTCGCCGACTAATCTTTGCCACCACTCCTTTTTCGACCTTCATCAATTATCTTGTCAATAAACACTTTTTAATACTGCTATTCAATTCACTTTCGTCAACCTTCCAAACACTTGGTTGATAAATTAATATTTGTGAAAAACCGAAAGGGAGTAGTCGTTTCGCAAACTTTCCAATTTGTTCCTAGCAAACAAATAAAATCAGAAAAATTAAAAGAACCAAAAATAAATCAACACCAAGATTTGTTAACGCAGTTCGGCACTCCTTGCCTACATCTGCGGGGCCCTCACCCAGCTTAATCACTTTCATGAAAGTACAATAGAATTACTCAAGGCTTTACTAACCGACACCACTCAACCCTTGACACTATCACTCAACCTCACTTCCCGTGAAAGAATTTCACACCCAATAGTACGATCGCCTCATACTAACCTCAATAGAGGATTTTCACAATCAATCTTTTAACGAAAGAACAATGAATAAAATAACTCAAGTGATTAAAATAATAAAGAATGAAAACTAAATACACTTGAGATTAAAAAGAACAACTTCCCTTTGAGTTTCGCTCCACTGAAATAGGTCTGAAAGTCATCCCAATAACGATGGGCTGATTCATAAAAATGCCAACACGAAACCACAGCTTGGTCCTCTGCTAAATGACATGAACTGTAACATTTTCTGAATGGACGTAGGCCTTCACAAATTATTTCCAGATGCTGAGATCGTTTAAATAAAGAACCAATCAATGAGATTGAGTCACCGTCTACAACCTATCAAGTGTATGGACACTAAGTTGTGCTCCAATCAAAATCTCCAATCAAAAACGTGAAGAGGACATATCTCCCGACGCTGCATTCAAATATGAATATGTCACTGTTCTTTTAAGGATTCAACTGACTAACCCACTCAAACCACAGCTGCGTTTTACTTTTCAATCTTCAATTAGCACACCTATAACGTTGCTGCACTCACGTCCCCAATATGCACACCATACTATGCCACACACACCCTGCACACTTTTGCAAGACACGCACGCATACACCAAAAGCCCTAATTTTCCTATCCACCAAAATTCACGCAACACACATGCATTGCACACCTTTTGTCAAAAGTGAGACACATAATACTTAGCTCCTCAAACTCAAGTGCGTAACCAGTCTCTCTTGTTTTCTTTACATGTGACACCCAACCAACCTATTTTTCAAGACCCACGTAATCTTCACCTTGATCACATAAATCACGCAGACTGCTATCCCCTTGAGTTCGTGACTTACAAACCAACAAACACAAGCATCCCCAGATCTGTTGTTACGCCACCTGGACTGGGATCATCACATATGTATGTTTCAGAGTTCAAATCAAATTCAAATACCATCTTCATATCTTTTTATCCATTTAAAAAAAACACAATCTGCTCCATAATCAGTCCTGCTTGAATTCAAATATAAGAGTTCCACTTCAACTCCATCACTTCAACAACTTCGGTATCCAGCTGTGCTTTGTATGTCCAATTAAAATGCCAAAACAAAGTAAAAGAGATATATATATATATATATATATCCTAACAATTTTATTTAATTGTTTCAATGCCTTTGTCTGACTAGCCATGTACATATCACTTCGTGTCTTGTTGATCACAATGGCCGACAGTGAACTCCCTACTTTCGACGAGGTCGAACGTAATCCAACCACCCCTGTCTCTTCTTCCAGTTGTGTGCATCATGATGATGTGACGCTGTCGCTTCACAGTGAACCGTTGGTTGTTATAAATTCGTCTCAGGTATCTACTCACCTCTCTTTTACGAATTACAACTCTTGGTCATTTCGTTGGCTTGCTATCTTGAAGGGTTATGGTTTTGGGCATTACCTTACTATTTCTATGACTGAATCTCCTTCTATTTTTATAAATGTCAAGATGATTTGGTATTTTCTACGCTTATTACCACTGTTACGAACCAAGTATTGCCTTATATTACTCATGCCACCAATACTTTTGAACTATGGGGTACTTTGAAATCTATGTATTTTGTTAATACTCTCCATACTATTATGTCTCTTCGTGATGAGCTCTCCAATTTGTCAAAAGATACTCTTAAATTTCTACTTATATGCAAAAGGTTAAGGAGTTGGTTATAGATTTAAGTGCTACTGGTGTTGTTTTGTCTGATGATGAGGTGTTTCATCATGTTGTTCTTGGATTACCTTCTGAGTATGAGAATATTATTGTTACCTTGAAAACCCGCAATACTGCTCTTAGTTTTTCTAATTTGCATAAGAGTTTAGTTGACCATGGAAATTATTTGGCTCGTCAGCGTTTGCATTAGATTTTTGATAATCTTATAATTGTCAAATACTCTAATTCTCAAGCATCTGGCTGGTCAAATTCTTCTGGTGCCTCTTGACACAATTACCAAAGTGGGAATAATAATTCTCGGCCACCCAACAATTCTTCTAGTGGTGGCCCAACAGGTGGTGGTAGCGAATAGGGTCGTTCACAACTTGTATGTCGGTTTTGTGACAAGCAGGGTCACTATGTGAAGCGTTGTTGGAAATTGATGAAGATGTTTGGTATTGATAAGGAATCTAACAACTCACGGGGTCAGCCTCAGTCTGCTGTGAACAATTCTCAACAAGTCAACTATACTTCTTAACCGAAAGTTAATACACCTGCTTGTCTCATGGATTCTGGATCTACTCATCATGTTACTCAGGATCTTAAGATGATGTTCATCCATCGACCTGATGATGGCTCGTCCGAGGTTGTGTTAGGTAATGATAATTCCTATCCTATCTCTCATACTGGTATTGTTTCCAATCCATTACCTCAACTTCAACCCCTTAAATTGTCTAATGTTCCGCATGTTTCTCAGTTAAATAAAAATATGATTTTTTCAAAAATTATGTACTGACAATTATGTAAATTTGGAATTTACACCATCCTATTTTATTGTTAAGGACACAAGCACGAGGACACTTCTGGTAGTGGGGGAAACTAAGAATGGACTCTATCTTTGGCCGTCTCTTGCATTGTCATCTTTTAGTTTCCAACCGAGTCTTCATACCACCTCCACCAAAATAAAAGTCTCTAACTAGCATTGCCAATTGGGTCACCCGTCTTCTCCTATCTTGCTTCAGATTCTTTAGTCTTTAGGATTACATTTTTCTTTAGACAAAAGTTTCTTTTATGATTCGTGTAAGTGCAATAAAATGGACAAACATTCTTTTCAATTGTCATCCATTCACAGTACCTAT
Organism: Erythroxylum echinodendron; assembly: GCA_027575705.1. Lineage (NCBI taxonomy): Eukaryota > Viridiplantae > Streptophyta > Magnoliopsida > Malpighiales > Erythroxylaceae > Erythroxylum > Erythroxylum echinodendron. Next base: position 37,590,681 of record JANZXR010000002.1, read on the forward strand.
GTTCTCGAGTATATTTATTCAGATGTTTGGAGTCCTTCTCCTGAAACTAGTATTGATGGTTTTGCTCATTATTTAATCTTTGTTGACCATTATACTAAATATGTTTGGCTATTTTCGCTGCGTAAGAAATATGATGTTTCTCTTATTTTTCCAAAGTTCAAAAGTGTTGTTGAAAATGTTTTTCAGAAAAGCATTAAGAATTTTTATATTGATAATGGTGGAGAATTTCTTCATCTTCGCCATTTTTTGGAAACCAACGGCATTAATCATCTTCTTACTCCATCATATACTCTATAACACAATGCCATCTGAGAGATGACACTGCCATGTTGTTGAAACCGCTCTCACACTCTTACACAATGCTAGTCTTCCTTTAAATTATTGATCTTATGCCTTTCAAGCAACTGCCTACCTGATAAATAGACTACCCACTCCCATTCTTGATGGTGACTTGCCATTTTCTTGGCTTTTTGGTCATACACCCAACTATGATAAACTTAGGACGTTTGGATGTCTCTGTTATCCTCTTTTGCATCCTCTTAATCAACACAAGCTTCAACCTAGGTTGTCACCTTGTGTTTTCTTAGGTTACTCTAAAAATCAAAGTGCTTATCTTTGTTTTGATATCTCCGAATCTCGTCTCTATGTGTCGCATCATGTTGACTTGGTTGAACATCACTTTCCGTTTGCTTCCGCTACATCTTCTAACAACACTGTCAACGAAACTACCCTTTCTGCATGGGAGCCTCCTCATCAAACTATTCCTCTTGTGTCACTTCCCATCTCAACACCATCAACCCACCCACCCACAGCTACACCTTCACCCGTAACGTCAGCTGGTCCATCGCTGAAGTCATTTACTCAATTGCTGACGTCACCTGTGATGTCAGTGGGTCAGGATCCTTCTGCTGCTACTAGTGTTGCTCCCATGTCTACAGGTGATGTTCATTCTTCCTTTATAGATGATTTGGATGATGTACATAATACTGTGACCACTTCTTTAGCCTCTGCACTATCGACTAAAACTTACCCATGACTACCTGCTTGAAAAATAATATTACAAAGCTTGTTGATCGTCTTTGCCTTGCCACCACTCTATCTCCCATAAATGAACCAAAGAACATACGACAGGCCTTGGCTTCTACCCACTGGAAAGCCGCTATGATTGCGGAACTTAAAGCTCTCCTTTCCCAACACATTTGGATCCTTATCCTGTCATTGCCTAACAGAAAAGCTATTGGTTCAAAGTGGGTGTATCGTATTAAGTATAACTCGGATGGCACCATATCTCACTATAAAGTGCTTTTTATTGCTAAGGGATATTTGCAATAGCTTGGTCTTGATTTCTCTAAAACATTTGCCCCTATTTCTAAACACTTTACGGTTCGTGTAATTATGTCAATTGCAGTTTGCAGGGGTTGGTGTTTGAGGCAGCTTGATGTTAATAATGCTTTTCTACATGGACAGCTAACTGAGGAGGTCTATATGACTCAGCCTCCTAGCTTCATAAGTTCTGAGAATCCTGGTTATCTTTGTCGTCTGCAGAAAGCAATTTATGGGTTGAAGCAGGCACCTCGTGCCTGGTATGATGCGTTGATACATTATTTGGTGTCTGTTGGTTTTCGACAGACTTAATGTGATCATTGTCTCTTTGTTTACTATGGCTCTAGTTTTCTGCTCTACTTTGTGATTTATGTTGATGATCTTATTATTACTGGGAGCAACTATTTGAAGGAAGAAATTTATTAGTCATCTCAGCACTCGGTTCTTTGTTAAAGATCTTGGTATCTTGAACTATTTCTTGGGCGTTGAGGTTGTTCCTTTTTCTGGTAGTCTTTTTCTCAGTCAACGTAAGTACATTTTGGAGATTCTGGAATGCTTCAAAATGAACGAGGCCAAGCTATATTCAACTCCCATGGTTGTTGGGTCCCCTCCTTGCCTCATTGATGGTTCTCTTATATCTAATGTGTTTGAATTTCAAACTATGTTTGGCAGTCTCCAGTACTTGCAGTTGACTCAACTAGATGTTGCTTTTGTTGTCAATCGGCTCAGCCAGTACATGAGTGCTCCTACTGTTGTGCATTTGTCATTACTTAAGCGTGTCCTGCATTACCTAGTAGACACTGCCCCACATGGGATTTATCCTGCGGTGTAATTCTTCGTTGACATTGCATGCTTTCAGTGATTTTGATTGGGCAAGTGACAGAGATGACCAGTGCTCTACTACTGCTTATCTTATTTTTCTCGATGCCAATCCGACCCTATGGTCCTGTAAGAGGCAAAAGGCTATTGCTCGTTCTTCTACTGAGGCAGAATTTTGCGCTATTGCCTCTGCTTCTGCTTAACTACAATGGGTTTGAAATCTATTGGAGCTCCACGTTATACCTTCTCCAACCCCAGTAGTCTATTGTGACAAACTTGGTGCTACTTACATGTGTGCTAATCTTGTTTTTCACTCTCAGATGAAGCATGTGGAGCTAGATTATCACTTTGTATGCTATCTCATTAGTCATGGTCTCCTCATGTTTCACATGTCTCCATGAATGATCAACTCACGGATTTGATGACGAAATCCTTACCACGTTCTACCTTCGAGCTTTTGCGATCCAAAATTGGAATCTCGTCCTAACCTTGCATCTTACGGGGGCATATTAAGGATAAAATGTGACATATTTAATTAGTCGTTTGACTTTTGTAATTAGAAATTAATGCCGTAAATATTTTTGTACATTAAGCTATATAGGACCCACTTAGTGTGTATATATATTGTAATACTTTTCACATATTAAATAAGAGGAAATTATTTCTCTCATAGTTCTAACCTTAACAGAGGATTTTCTCAACAATGTTTGATAATAAAAAGAAGAAAATAAAACAAATTTGATTGAAATAATAAAGGACATAAACAAAGATACTTGAGATAAGAAAAAACAACTCTCCTAAAAATCCAGCTTCTTTAACAAAAGATTAGGAAGTTGTCCACCAAGAAATCTGCTTTGAATCTTCAATAATGTCACTGAGATATTCTACGCATAGTAGCAATAAAACACCTCAAATCAATAAATATTTCATCACTGAAATGTTACCAAAAATACAGCTACAACATAATGCCAATATTGAACGTTTTCCATACAAAAAACAATATCTGAATAGCCTAGAAACTTCACGCAATAGTTAGGAAAATGCAGCTGCCCAAGATGATGGATAAATCGTGTAATATTTTCTCACTCACAAAGAAAACACAATTGCTTCAAGAAATCATTAATTGAAAATTGAATGTTTCACCACCGAAACATCCAAACAAAAGTATCTACACACATACACACACGATTTCTGCACACTTTTCCCTTATAACAACAATAGTTCATTTGCCAAAAAATTCACACACAAGCAAAGAAACACAGTTCATATAGATAACTCTAATCACCACAAAATATCCCACCAAAGATAGCTTAAATTACCAAAATTACATCTACCAAAGACAACCCAAGATCCTCCAAAATTTTAGCTACTAACTCACAATGTCCTTATCATTTTTCACCCAAAAACAGAAGCAATACAGCCCCAAAAATTCACTCAAATACACAACTGCCCAATGTCGATAATGTGACCAAAAAATCACCTGCCTTAGATAGATAAAAGCTACCGAAATAGGCTATCAAGTAGAGTCCAAAAGTCACAAAAATCAGCACCTTATCTTAGTTAAGATATAGTGATTTGATTTAAATTAAATCATATCATGACTAGGATTTTTATCTCAAATAAACCTCATCTTCAAAGAATTCCATATAAGATAGAATACTTGTCATAATGAAATTTCACAAATAACCAAAAATGTCCAACTACAAATAATGCCCAAAATATTATAATACATATCTTAACAGATAATTTCTCCTTATTTAGAACGTAGCCTTCATTATAATCCAATAATCAATATCACAGCCAACTGAACGAAGCACCCTAAGTCATATAGGTTTAATATAGCTCATAATTTGGAGAAAGGTTTATATGACTTCAATTCCAGGAGCTAACTAAGTCAACGAGGATGGATTTCTATATTGTTAAGGAGATAACAAGTTTAAAAATGTCTAGGTTTCTTATATATTTTTTTAATTTAGTGTCAAACTTTTCAAAATTTTTAATTCAATACTAAACTTTAAAAATTCCTACAAATCGAGTCAAAATATTATATGGGTAATAGATAGATGTCTATGTAGCATTTGATAGACATTTCATATCAATAAAAATAACTTTTAAACCTGGTTTATACAAGTTTTAAAAGGTTAATTACTAAATTAAAACTTTAAAAATTTTGAAAATAAATTAAAAATAAAAAGTTAGTTACTGTTTAATTTTTTTGTGTTAGATATAAATAATATCATTTTTAAGGAAGAGAATATTTCAATTTGTAAATAAGTTTTTTTAAAGGAAATTTTTAAATAAGTTAACTTACATCTCAAAGGAATATAAGATGGGAGCTATCTATATATAAACCATGACTCATATTCAAAGTCTTAAAAGTTAAAATATTATAATCAAGATAAAGTCTTTATTTGTTAATGAGTTTATTTAAATTTGGTATGACTTATCCTTATTATCATATTATGGTTTCCCTCGCAATCGAACAGACTCTCCCATTTTAGGCTATTTAAATTATTTTTTATAAGTTTATCTCTTAAAAACTAAAAATTATAATTATAATTATATACAAAATTTAATCAATAAAAATTTAACAGATGATTAGAAATTACTCAATTATGAATTAATTTGTCAAGAATTAGAAACATTTAACATAATATAGCAAAAAAATAGTATATTCATAATTTTTTCCTTTTTGTGATTTTACTTTGATGATAAATAGTTTAATGTTTAATTCAAATGAATCATATACTACAACATAAAAAATTTAATCAAACATCAATATTTTAATAAGAAAAGTATATTTCACAAAAATTTTGGTTAAAGTATTGAATACATTTTTCAGATGTTAAATTTTATTTATTATAAATATAGATAAAGATATCTTTACAACAACATAATTTCTCTAGTATTTTTCTTTTTTTGAAGAGAATTCTTAATTTTTTATTTCATAGATTACCTAAGGCTATGTTTGATTGAACATAAGGTTTTTAATGTAATGGAATGATTTATAATGGAATGGAATTTAAATGGATGTAATATTATAAAATTGTTGTTTGAGAGGGATGGAATAGTTCATAATGTAATATAGTAAAATGTTGTTTGAAAAATAGATGTAATATAATGTAATGTATGTATAATAATAATGAATGAGTATTATACTCGTGATAGAATAAAACATATATTAATAGATATAAAACATAGGATTGAAATTATAATTGGTAATATAAAAAATTATTGAGGATATATTCGGTAGTCAATATTTATTATTTTATATTTCATCTTAAATCTTCCAAATCGGAGATAACTCATTTTTACTGTTTATGATGGAATAGGATGTAATGTGAAACCCTCCCTTTCAATCATATTCCATTCCATTCTAACCGTCCTACCAAACATAGCCTAAAATATCATTGTCTATTTTTCTAATGGACCATGTAGAGTATGTAGTGCATGCATTAATTTTAAGTTTTGTACTATTAATACAATTAGTAAATATTCAAAATCATCAAGATTATTATAATATTGTTCCCTTTTTGAATATATATATATATATATATATATATA
>JANZXR010000002.1:37596486-37613278 GCA_027575705.1 Erythroxylum echinodendron
TTATAATATTGTTCACTTTTTGAATATATATATATATATATATATATATGTATATGTATATAGACATATGCATTTGGTTTGGTTCAATAGTTTAAAAAAGATAATAACAAATTAAATTGATGATTTATATTTTTATTAATTAAAAATTAAAGATTTAACGATTTAGCGATTTTAATATGTGGCTTTACTTTCTAGTACTCAACATTAACTGAGCTCATTTATGAGGAAGAGAATGCTGAAATTTTACAATTTGAGTTATTCCATATAAAAAAAGGATATAAAATGAGCGTATAAAGAATCTATAACTCAATGTCTAAAGATTTGGAGTCAAAGATAATATCCCTTCTTTTGTATATAATTTACTTAAATTCAATTTAATTAATTTTACTCCATTCAAGTCGTGATCCCTTCGTGATCTAGCAAGTAGCACAGGTCAAGTGATCAAAGTAGGCTTGAATAACATGGACTCAATAATCACTATGACAAAAAGGGCTTCTGAGTTCTGACTATGTTTTCTTGAAGATGATTTTAAATTGAGCTAAATGTGAGTTTTTGGCGATGCATTTTAAAAATCGCCGCAAGTGGCTTATCCTTTTCGTAAATCGTAAAAAATGAGTGACTTTTGGCGATGATTTTTTGAAATCGCAACCAAATGATTAATAACAAAAGAACTCTCTTATTTATAATTATGAATTCACTAACTTTGATTTGATCAGTTTATAACTAAACATTATATTGAAAAAAATCAAATTTAATATTATTGACAATAATTCTAAGCGTAAAAAAATTTTAGCTTACAAAAATGTCAAATTATTTAAATAATTTATGAAACTATAAACTCAAAATTAATTAATATTGCATAGATTTATTCTTTTATTTTTCTCTTTTAAATTATATGATGTGACAAATTTATATGGTATCACAAAATTTTCAAATAGTTTTAATATGAAATTTGTAATATAATGATACATGATTCTTAGAAAAATAAAAAATAAAAAATGATATATGGTAAGTAATATAATATAATATGAAGTAAGCAATACAAAATTTTAATTAGAAGTTTAATAATTCTTACAGATAAAACAATAAATGAAGTTTCACGTCTTTTCTATCGAAAAAAAGGAAATAATTATTTTTTTAGATTTCAAGTGACATGAGACTCGATATATAAGGTAAAGGAGTTTCTTATGTCTGGATTCCTAAGAAGGCTCCTTACACGTTTAAAGGCATCAATTAAAACGGAAAAAGATCTTCCCCTAAGAGTTGGTTTATTGACACCCTCTTCCAACTACTTCTTGACTTTAACTAAACTAACAGAAAGTACAGTGACTGATTTCTCAGATGCAGTATAGATCATTGAATTAGATGAACTAAAAATAACATGCGTTTTACCTAAGGAGCAAATAGTATAGAACAATCAAGTTAATTTCTTCACAATCCTTTGACAAATTAAATCCTAAAAACTTAAAAAGCCAAATCAAACAGTACAAGGAATCCAAATTCAAACATATGCATGCCTGATTGAATGACTCCATCATCATCACAAGGAACAAACATAGTTTTTGTAATGGATGACTATTCCAAAATAACTGAATTCCCTAATCCTATGCGGAGCATCAGGACATCAACTTCGTCTCCATTTTCATATGCATTCTTTTGAAGATTCAAGGAAGCTTTACACAACACATAGTATAATTATAATCACACGTTCGTCTAATAACTTCCTAATAGAAAATGAGATATAGATAATAAAGAAAGAGAGTTAATTAAAATGATTATAGGCATTAAAAACCTTGAAGAAGAAAATAAATCATTAAAGGCAAGTAGTGATTATACTTTGATGAGCAGATTTTTTGTACATCGATTTGCTCTTCAGAAGGAATATTACCAAATAACTCCCAACCAAGCTCATTTCCACCATTGAAAACTATTTGCCACGTCGACATTTCACGATGAATTTATGTTAACAGTTTTATTATGAAAAGTCAATACAAAGAAAAACAAGTCAAAGATATAATCAATATAGAAGCAGAGTGTACAATTTAATAAGGAAACAAAATATTATATGAATTTATATGCAATTAATATTCAAAAAAAAGGAAAGATCATTGGAACTTAATTTTTTAACGAGCCAAATATCCCCTACACAAGCACATTTTATGTTTGCTAATCACCTTAAAGATAAATAAAACATAGAGTACATGCCATAAATTAATAAGTGATTTGACATGTTTAAAAATAGAAGACTTCTTATTTGAATGTTCCAATTGTAGCAATGTCAATTTTATGATCTGTTAACTAAGACAACTTTATATGATAAGGTCGAGAATGTTAATTGTGTATGTACTATGTTTAGGGAATGCAGAATTAAGTGTGCTTTCCTCTAAAGCAATTATTCTACTAAAAAGAGTTGGGTCCCCAAGCCTCTCATCAAATATAGAGAGAGCTAGTATGATGGAATTCAAAACAGAAGGAAGTATAGATTTAGGAAGGCTAACCCTAGGTAATTAATAAGAAGCAAAAATCACAAAGAAAACATATGTAAGAAATCCAAGCAAATGAACAAATCAAATTTAGAGTAGTTAAGCATAAATTTAAAGAGGGAGGACTTAATTGAAGGGTTTAATGAAGATTGGAGATAGAAGCTGTCTCTCCAAAATAAGAACCTATGCTCTTTAGCTACTAGTTGGAAATATAGATTAAATAAGAAGACACTGAGTTAGTATAAAAGAATGAAGTAATTTCATACCTCAAGGTTAGCTTTTACTTAGGATGAGAGTGATATGTGACTCCTTCAAGAGAAAGCATATGACAACCTATTGCAAAACAATGACTGAAGGTATAAAGAAGAAGAAAAGGTTAAAAGCAAGAAAAAGGAACCTATACCTGGCAACTTGACCATCTTGGAGAAGGAGATCGCCTTTGATGGTTCTGCCCTAATTACAAAGCATTTGGAGACTCTTTCGACGAGGGAAGATTTATTTACCTTATTTATAAAAAGTCATTGTAGATAGATTACCTTGTCTGTTGCTTGCAGCACATTTTTTTCTATGTTAGTAGCTGCAAGTTACGTTGCCATTTTTGTTGCTTTGTAAGTAGAATGTCTATTGCTTGCAAAAATGAGCCATGTTTTGGGCCTCTAATTGTTGACATGCTCTATCCAAAGAATTATGTCTTATGTTTAGGTAATTAGGTTTTCAATTTTATAAAATGACGTAGTTTTGGCTTCACTTTGGCGACGAATACAAAAATCATAGTGAAAGGTGAAACTCTATTTATAATTTGTCGGAAACGTTATTCCTAATACAATAATATGATAACTAAGATATGAGAAAGTTTATCTCTTATCTATACATTCATAAATTATTATACTAATGACATTTATTATCTATACATTCATATATCATTTTATTAATTACCATATATAATTATATTTATTTTAATATAATTAAAAATAATTGCAATATAATAAAAATGAAAATCAATATTGAATACTAATATCATATTCTTAACAATCAAATTTAATATTATTAACAATGATTGTAAGTTTGAAAATAAATTTAGCTAACAACATTGTCATTTCAAAAATTTATAAAACAAAAAACAATTAATATTACATATATCTATACTCTTCATTTATTTATTTTAAAATATATGATTTGATAATTTTATGTGGTGTCACATAACTCTATTTATTATATATAAATTATACACTATTTTAAAGAATTTCTATATTACATAAAACTTGAAAAGATTTATCCATACTTTAGCAACATGTAAGGTAAAACATTGCCCAAAGATCAACCCCTTGATGATGTTTGTCTTTATTTGTCGCCAATGATCTACCCATTGGTGACGATTCTGTGAGATCCTCGTCAAAAGGCTAACCTTTAGGTGGCGTATTTCTGAATTCATCTCCAATTGTCTATATCTGGTGACGTTTTCCTAAAATCGTCACCAAATGTTAAAATGGTCATCAAATGTTGGCTAGTTATTAAATATAACACAAAAACAACGTTGTCTTTTCCAAAAAAAATGTTGTCATTTTAGTGTTATTTTAAACATGAAAACGAAGCCCTTCTTTATATTCATTCTTCATCATCATTTTTTCCGAAAACGTTCTTGCATTGAAGAGACTCGTTTCTTCCAACTTCATCATTTGTTGTCCTTCATCTTTAGTTTTCTATCCATCTAGGCAAGTCATCCAACGTATGTTGAGTTTTTATGTTCTGCTTTCATTGTCTTAGTTGTTGTATTTGGGTTTTGTTTTCTACTGCTTGTTGTTTCAGTTTTGTGTGTTGTTGTTTGGAAGATGGTAAATGCATGTTGTTGTTTGGAAGATGGTGAGTGTGTATTTTTGTTAGGAAGATGGTGAATGCGCCAGAATAGGATGATGAAGGCTTAGGTGAATTAGTAAGCTTGTTTGAATATAGTGTATAACGTGTTCGATGAAAGTTTTGTTAGAGATTATAATAGAATTAGTTTTACAAAACAGGCTTGTAATGTGGTAACTTAATATTTTGGAGAAGTCACTATTTTAATTATGTAAGAGCCTTGTTTTAAGGTTGAGCTAACGGATAAAATTTTATCCAAAAAAATAAAATATTATAGGTTTTATTTTATATTTAAAAATAAACAACTTAAGTTCTTTTCAGTTGTTCACTTTTAGTACATAATTTGTTTGCTACAACCTTCACCCTTTTGCTACTAAGTATTTCTTTAAATTTAAGGAATATCCATATTAAGGATTTTTAGGGGAAAAAACATTATTACAAAGAACATATATTATATTTAAATGAGCTCATATACAATAGTAGATACTTGCTCATCAAGTTCCTTTTTTTTTTTTACCAAACCCTTTAATTAATTCAATTCAAATTTTTTATATACAATTTTAGGCTTAAGCTCACAAATTGGTTTTAATAAAAGAAAGAGAGTTATTAAGTCAATTTGTTAAACCATCGAATATATGATTCTTATAATGATTTTGAGAAAATATCATGCTTCTTTGTCTATCATAGGGAATAGAATAATAATGAACTTATTTTTATCATTATGTTAATTAGAACTTAAACTACATTTAGTAATTCAGTAATTTACTTTTAATTGTGTAGCTACATAGACAGAAGTTGGATGTCTCATCGGAAATAGTCTACTGAATACTTAGAAGAAGTTAAGAGTTTCATGCAATTTGTAAAAGATCAAATGGGTATAGAATGTTGTATTCGTTGTCCATACATAGATTGCTTAAATTTGAACATTCAAAGTCAAGATTGATAGATAATCACTTGCTTATTTGAGGTATAGATAAATTCTATACTCTATAGATTTATCATGGCGAACGCTCTAAAGTAAGTAGTAGTAGAAGTGTTCATACAAATGTTGATGTTAGTAACAATAATGATGTAGAAGATTGTGATATTAATGATGATAGTTATGATGGGACTAGAAAGATATTAGAGGATTATGATAATTATATGGAGACTGTGAATGATATTGGTTTACCTAACATAATTAGTAGTATTATAGAAGTAAAAGATGCAGATATATCATCATTTTATAGAAGAGATGTTGATCCTAATATATTAGAAGCAAATGAAGTATAAAACAATCTTGTCGTAGAAAGAGATGAAGAATCTATTGAGAATGAATTATATGACAATGACAATAATTTGGTTGAATGTAATAGTGATGAAAAGTCGAATCATATTGCAATTAATGATGATATTTTTCAAGATCTTGATTATGATAATTAAAGGTAATAAAAGTGTTCTTTGTATTGTTTGAAATGTAATGTTGGTAACATTTAAGTTAATGCGTATTGTTGATGATTGAGTTATGTTAATGCGTTTGTTGATGTTTTAGTTATGTTAATGAAGATTGTTGATAATTGAATTATATCAATGTATATTATTGATGATTGAGTTATGTTAATGCAAATTGTTGATATTTGAGTTATTTTAATGCGGATTGTTGATAATAGAGTTATGTTAATACGTATTGTTGATATTTGAGTTATGTTAATAAGGATTGTGGATGTTTAAGTTATGTTAATTGTTGATGATTGAGTTATGTTAATGTAGATTGTTGATAATTGAGTTATGTTAGTAGGGATTGTTGATGATTGAATATATGTTTGTAATGATGATTGTCTGTATTGTAATGTTAATAAAATTTATGTTTGTTCTTTATAGATATCCAACATAATAACACCTAGTAGAAACAAATGAAAGAAGATGACAAGTATCAAAATTGTTGAACAGAGGGATCTGCAACTTCAACTAGGTCAATCAATTCCTAGCCAACAACAACATTCAACCTCAGCCACCAATGAGGCAAGTCAATAACAGCCTCATTCTTCCCTAAACAACAATAAATCTACTAGTACAAAGGGATCTGCAGGTTTGTTAATTTTTAACACCTACAAGTAGAATTATGCTCAAATATATATTTACATAACACCTACAAGTAGAATTATGCTCAAATATATATTTACATGTTTAATGCGTATTTTTTATGATTATTCATTTATTTTTAAGTTCCAATATCAACATTAGAAAAAGATGTAGAGGTATAACTAAAAGTTGTGAGTTGCAACGAATGAATGTTGCAATGACTAGGAAGTTGTCTATACATATTAATACTTCAGTAGGTCGTCCTCTAAACAAGATCCTATCTGCAAAATTATCAAGTGAGTTAGGGACTATTGCAAGAATAGAATTACCTTGCCTGAAGCATGCTACAAACTTGATGGAAGATAACTTGCTCGAAAATGCTTTAGATAAAGTTGTGGTAAAATTTCAATTTATTTAACTATATGCAATATTGTTTCACTTATTTTAAGATTAATTTCACTTTTAGTTATTATTCATAGATGAAATTTAATATCGTCGATATTGGCAACCCTGATGATTCAAACTGTGTGACTTCATTATTGAAACAAAGGACTAGGGATAGTCGTTATAAGTTACATTAATATGACAAATCTTTTCCTTCAAATGTGGAGGCAAAGAGCATATTCTGGAACTAATGTCCCCAAAAAATTGTAATAATTCGTGTGACTATTGGGCCTCTCTCAAAATTTAGGTTTGTTTTCTTTTCCTTCACATTTACTTCTGTTAATCTTGTTAGATGATTTAATGACTATCTTTTTTTTCTTTATTTAGGAAAATGTGAGAAGGCAAAGGTCAATAAGGAAAAATGAAAACTCCTAACAATCAAGGCTCTAAATCATTTGTAGTTGTCTGTAATGAATATGTAAACTCTTTATTTACAAGTTATAGTTATATCAATAAATGCTATGTCATTTACTGTACTTTGTTTTTTTTCCATGAAACAGAGTGAAAAGGAACTACATAGAAAAGAGTGTGATAAGATCACATTATACAAAGTCACTCGCTATAAGGAGGTCAAAGGTGGATGTTAAAAGAAGCAGAAAATAACTATGTAAGTATAAAATTTTAAGGTTATTTATTTATGTAATACTAATTAATAATATTTGCATTAAATATTGGTTTTGTTTTTTTAAAATTTAGAATAAAATACAAGAATTATTACAAAAGTCAATGTCTCAGGAGAATGAGATAAATGTAGAAGACATTTGCAATATTGGGCTTGGTACACTATCTGGTTATAATAATTAAATATAACAAATGATATTATTATTTATAAAATCAAATTATAGATTGAAGTTATAAATAAAGATACGATCAAATTTTATTATAACTTAAATTGGGACATTTTCTCAAATTATGGTTTGAACATAATATGTATAACGTGAGGGGGACGTTTCAATACTATAATGTAAATTAATTAAATTTTTCTAAAAACATTTTTGTTAAAAATCACTAAAATATTTATGAAAGCAATGCAAACATACACTGATTTTTTTAGTTGAAAATTTTAAAATTTCCATATCCAATTTAAATTCTATTTTCATTTATCACTTATTTGTGGCTAATTTTCCTGATTAGGTCTAAAGGAGTAAAGCTTAACCAATGATCGAATTATCCATTCGTGGTCCAAATTCCATGGGTTCTAATGACATAGAACTTAGATGGTTAGTGGTTAGCAACTTAACACAAATGTAAGTTTGGACTTTCTATTCAAATAAAACATTTATTACTTAGACTCCAATAAAACTTTGAATAAAACAGCTATTCAATACCTGATGAAGTTTCAAAATTAAGTATTCAAAGGGTTTGGTTAAGTAATGGAAGAGTGTACCATTTATATCATTTGCATAAAGCTCTTGTGCTAAACAAATTATACCCTCGTTATTACCTTAAAAGAAACAAAATCCTGTTAAGAGGAAAGGAAAAACAAACCAAACCTATACACTTAGGTGAAAACTACTCCAGAAGTTCCATTCTTGGTGATAGAGTAAGATACTTGAATTTGGTCATGCAAAACTTGGAATAACCAAAGATTGACCTGGTTAGATGCTGATCATCTATATATGATGCATTTATTGGATTCCGTCTTGCATTGAAGTCACGTACCTTTCACCATCATTTGAAGGGTCAGCTAAGAAAAGCAAGTCCCTTCTTTCCTTTTTTTTGTTCTTGTGGTCCCTTTTCAGTAAACACCTCTTGATTTTCTTTCAAGTTAATTAAATTGGGTATGAACTACAACAACTGGACTATTAATCTTTACTGGTGTTTTAGTTTAGGATCTATCTCCAAGCAGAGTCTGGAAAGGACCTAATTAACTTCCTCTTCTGGGTGGACATAACCAAGCAGCTGTTCCGGATCTTCGACCGGCTATGTTTATTTTTGTGAAACACTACATGGAAATGGAAGCCTAATGTTAAGGCGTAGCATATGGTGCATATCGACTCAATTTGGAACAGTGAGTTTTTGACCAGACAAGCCTAATTAAAAGATTAGCACGTGTAGTCAACCTACTCCTCCACCTAGAACAACATTTTTCACTTCCCCCCTCATTATCTGAAAAATATTATCTAAAAAATATTATAAGAAGGAAAAGTTCACTCTCTTTTACTACTAGATTTTCTACAATCTCAAGTATTTAAAACACAATTCAAGATCCTTACAAGGATATGTTTACTACTATTAATGGTATGAATCAAAGCACACGTTGACGCGCAGCTATCTTTCAGATTTAATGTTTGTGGATGAAATTGTAAATTATAAATATTGAAAATATGCACAAATTTAATTATATATTTTTAATTTTTATAATAATAAATTGTCTAGTATGAATTAATGTTTAGTAATAATATAACGTATAAAATTTTTATTCAAGTTTGAATGTTCTGAAAAAAATTGTTAATTTTTAATAAGTAATTGTTATTCTATATTTTGAAAATTTAAGAGAAAAGTATACTAAATTCTTACAATCATTTAAGTCTATATAAATTACTGTCACTATAAAATAAATTTATATTAAGCTATTTTGTTTCAGTGTTCATCTTCACTGCAACAAAATAGAGTTGCGTCTCGTTTTAGCCATAACAGACCGCAATTGAAGGGTCATGTGGTAACAGTAGGGACCGCTACTTATCATATCGATAGCATTTTAAAGCTGTCTATGGATTTCTTGTGAAACCAGAAAAGGGATAGGAAATTCAAAGATTTTGACACTTAATTAACATTTTAAGTGCAAGAAATTCCTAATAAGAGTTCTTAATTAGCTGTATCTATAAATTAAGCAAAAATGGAAGAGGATATAGCACAAAACAAATGTGATTTGACTATTTTCTTTTTGACCATTCCGTCATTTTATACATAGTGTGAGGTAAGAAGGATACGGCACTAACTGCCAGTAAAGCTCAAAGTGGTCCTTGTGGTAGATTTGGAGAAGATTTTGTTGATGTAAACCACAGAAATAGGGTTTTGAGACGAGAGAGACAGGATAAGTACCACATGGTGTCATATTTTGGAAGTAAGCTTTTCTAGACAGAAGCCAAGAGTTGAAGGTGCATGGAAAAGTTGTTAGAAAGTTAATGCAACTAAATCCAAGGGATAAAATTACCATCCACACAATTTTAAACCAAAAGAAACTTGAAAACAAGAGTCCTAGAACCATATCATTGATTGTATTTTGTCATTTCTGTTGCACTATAGCATCCAGATCAACCTGTTATATTTCTTTGATCCTACTTTTCTTAATCTTTTATTTTTCTTGGTTCAAGTATTTAGGACTGCTATTTATTCTAAACCTCGAAGTTGTTATAAAGAAAACATATTAACACGAATATATTCGTGCGCTTATCACACGAAGGTGAGTGGAAACATATATAGATCGAGCATATCAATTGAGATTATGGTGGTCTAATTATTCATTATAAATATATAATTATGTTTCTATAAGTTTCTAATCGATCATATACTCAACAAAGAAGTAAACCCATCGGTGAAAGCTTGCGTTGAATCAAATGGCAAATAAGGCATTTATATGTACCAGCAAGGGAACATGGATCGTGTCGCCCCAATAAATAATTGGAGACGCCATACAATTGAAAAGCTAAAGAATGACTTGTCATTACAATGTTTGAAATCTAATGCCTCTGTGGGCACACAGAAGTGACATGTCTTCCACTACCAAGAGCGATATGGCATGGGACAAATATGTAGAACAATGTGAAGTTGAAATAACATGCTTCTGTGAATTGGAGCTTTAATCTGATTGACTAAAGTACAGTGGTGGAACTGGAAAGTGGGTAATTTGATTTGTGAGATTACAACTAACTGTGTGCTTAATTGAACATAAGTTAACAATGATTGTTACTATTGTTGTCGTTGTTAGGCAATAAACTACAAGACTGCCTTGGACAGATTATCGCATTAAAAGACGAAAGCGATATATATGTGGAAAGTAACAATAAAAGAAATAGCACTTCATAATAAAAAATAACCTAGAGCTTGATTTGCTACTATTAAGAGTATCAATATATAGGAATAGCTATTATGATATACGTATTATAAGTAAAGCAGAAGGAACTTGTTGATACCATTAAACCTTGTATTTCTGCAAAATTTTCCACAACATGATCATATGGTTATAGATATAAGTACATATGTGCCCTTGTGATACACAAAGGGTGTTTTTGGTGAAAAATAAAATTTGCAACAAAAGGGTAGGTAGCTAGATGTCATCCCTCACTTGTTGTCGTGAAGACTCAACATTGAGAATATTGGGTTTTGGCATTACAATAAAGCACGGTAGCATTATTTGTAAGTTTATGCATTATAGCCAATCGACTTATTGTAGTTTAGTGAAAAAATAATTTAACGACATTGTCTTGTATATATTTAGAAATATATATATGATAAAGTCTATGGAATAATTATACATTGCAAATAAAATTATTATAATTATGAGATTTATATTGCATTTATGTGTTATTCTTAAATTACTCCTAGTTATTGTTCTATTAAGATTGGATATTACTAGAACATAAAAAAATTAACATACGTTATGTTTTTTCTTATAAAGGAAGTAATTGATATCATAACTTAAATAAACGTGTGGGTGGTTGTTAGAAAACAAGTTTGTTGAATTGACCCGATATGCAAAATCTATTCGAAACATTATTTGTATGTCTATAAAAATTCTCATCGTAATAAGTATATAAATAGTCCTTTGACTTAAGATCTCCAAAGTTACCTTTTATAGGGATTATTATGTTTTGATATCATTTATGACCTATTCTAATCGTGAATAGCTGATCATTTGGTATTTATTAGATGTAGCATGAATTATATGGAGATAGTTGAGTGATCAAGATAGGGAGAATGTTCTGTTGTTC
Organism: Erythroxylum echinodendron; assembly: GCA_027575705.1. Taxonomy (NCBI): domain Eukaryota; kingdom Viridiplantae; phylum Streptophyta; class Magnoliopsida; order Malpighiales; family Erythroxylaceae; genus Erythroxylum; species Erythroxylum echinodendron. Next base: position 37,608,260 of record JANZXR010000002.1, read on the forward strand.
TCTATTAGTATAAAATTGAGAAATTCTTAGCTAAAGAGAAATAGCATTTTTGTAAATAATATACAAATGTTATTAATTAAACTAGTAGCTAATGACGAGAACTAATAATATGATTGAATTTAAAATAGAGTAGATATTAATTTCATGCTCTATCTCTAATTGAAACATTGTATGATGAAATGATTGAATTATACAGAAAAATTATGTACAAAAAGATTAGTCAAAATTATTTTGACATTCCTAATATCTAATCTTAAAAATGATTTAGAGTTATAATTTATACCTATTGCTAACATATTTGAGAACCAAATGGGTCTCATATAACAAACGGGTTGAAAAGAATAAAGATATTTTAATCAAGTTGAACTTGATTGTAAAGTTTGAAAAACTTTATGATTAAATATGAGATATTTAATAAATAAGGATCAATATAAGATATTGGATCTTATTTAGGCATATTGATATTTAAATATAATTATTTGTAATTATAATTAAAGTTTAATTAAAATTAGAATTTAGCTTCAATCAAATTACTAAAATGTCTAAAATCTATTATAGATAGACTTAGGCTATGTTTGGTTAGACATAAGGTTTTTAATGGAATGGAATGATTTATAATCGATTGGAATGTAAATGAATGTAATATTAGAAAATTGTTGTTTAAAAGGGATGGAAAAATTCATAATGTGATATATAGTGAAATGTTGGTTGGAAGAAGGGTTTATAATATAATATATAGTGAAATGTTGTTTATCATTTTACATTCTATCCTAAAATTCCTAAATTGGAGATTACTTTTTTTTATTGTTTAGGATGGAATAAGATATAATATGAAACTCTCTCCCTTCATCCTATTCCATTTAATTCCATTATAAAATCTCCTCCTAAATGATGGAATAAAATTACACTTCATTCCATTTCATTAATAACTACCCAACTAAATATAGCCTTAAGCTTTAATAAAACTATCACTTTGCTTAACCCTCTTTGTAATAGTTATAGAGTTCTTTCAACCTATTTTGTAGATACTGTTAGAGGTCAGCTATTTGTGCAATTGTGGTGCTTGAGATGAGCTAATTTCAGAAATAGTTCGAATGATATGATAAGAATATGATCAAGCTTTGGAATAAAGTAAGAATTAAGATTCATATTTTATTATGATTTATGCATTAATCATTTTCTATAATTAAAGTGCTCTTGGTTTTTCGAAAATCAAAATACAAAAAAATTTTGTAATTATTTCACTGCGGTTGAGATTAAATCCTGTTACGATTTTTCAAAATCATCTGCCTATTCTTTTAACTACAAGTCAGGGCAAAATTTATAGATACTCGCTTAATATTCTTAAAAATATAAAGGAATAATACATTCAGTTAAAATATATATATATAGTCATGAAATTATATTTATTGTTTTACAAAATTACGATTTAAACATTGAATTTCTAAATAATTTCATGATGTTATCTAATTGATTAAGCATAAGTAAGATGAATATAAAATTTTGATCAGTTACCTTATCACAAAATTATCAAACTAGGAAAACATCCAACAAGTAGATTATGCTTTATTGTTTATTTTTTAATGAATCACAATGTAACTTCCAAAGAAGATATACAATTCACAACACGTTGAAGTACCAAAAGGACAAAAGTTATCAATATTCCTCATAAACTTTATCCAAGATTAGGAAGGCATAACTTGGCTTTAATATTGAAAAAATTGAAGGGGTGATTGTTTTACAAACTTTTGGATTCGTTTATAACAAACACAAAATCAGAAAAATTAAAAAAGTTAAAGCTAAACATTTGTTAACGTAGTTCGGCATATATTACCTATGTCTGCGGAGCTCTTACTCAGCTTAATCACTTTTACGAAAGTTTAATAGGTTTACACAAGGGCTTTCAAAGACGACTCACTCAATCCTTGAAAGTATCTCGCAACCTCACTTCCCGTAAAAAATTGTCACACCCAATAACACAACCGACTTATGTTAATCTTAACAAATGATTTTATCTCAACAATCTATTAACTAAAAGACAATAAATAAAAGACTCAAGTATGTGAAAAAATTATAGAAAAATCTGAATACACTTAAGATTGAAATAGAACAACTTTCTTTTGGGTTTGCTCCTCAACAAGAGATCTGAAAGTTGTTCACATAAAGTCAATCCAACCGTAAGCCACTCTACAAGGATAATAGTCAAGCATTAGCAATTCCCATACAATCAAAATAGAGTAGTGAATCTCCCACTATGAAAACACGTGTTGCACCCTTTAATTGTCATCAATAGTAAGAAGGACACCACTAATGAACACATAACAAAACAGCCCACATCCAGATGTTAACACCATCTTATAGGACATGCACACCTTCAGTAACAACCCATCAATCCACACACTACACAAGCCATTTGCAATGCTCACTCAAAGACTCAACCGCGTCTCACCAAAGACCAAAAAACTACAAGATCACTTCAGCTATTTCAATAGAAAAACACAGTTAAGACATATATCAAAGAGCCCAACAATCACTGTCAATTGACACACTCAAGATACACAATGAAGACCCAAATTTCACACACAAACACTTTTTCACTCTGCACAAAATCCAACAGTACCATTGACAATTACAAATGTGATATGCCACAATTGCTCAGATAATAGACTTCAATTTAGTGTAGGAGTCTTTCACAACTATAAATGTAACAACTATATCTTTTTGAACAATTAATATCTTATATGTCTAATTAATAAATAAAATGCTAAAACTAAATAAAAAGATATATACTGTATATCTTAACAAATATCATATATTGTTAACATGATGGATTTCATCTCGAACATCCTAACGTTCCCATAGCAAATTTTCATATAAGGTTGCTCCTAAATTTTGTTGCCATAGAAAATTTCATAAGAGGAGCTATGGACTGTGAACCCACAGTGATGGTTCTTGATGAAGACGAGAAATGACATCTTCAAATTTATAGTAGCTAAGGGACTGTTTGTTTTCATTTTTGTTTTTTGTTTTTTGTTTTTGTTTTCAAATTTAGTAAAAAAATCTGTTTGTTTGAGTTTTTGTTTTAGTTTCTTCCAGTTTTCAAAAATTATGAAAACTATAAAAAATAGTTTTGGTTTTCTGTTTTTTTTTTCATAATCTAATATATATTATTTAATTATGAATAAAAATTATGAATAATTTAATTCAAGATATATTATTTAATAAATTAAAATTAATTATCAATAAAAATTACAAATAATTTAATTTAAATTTTATAATCAAATTATATGTAATTAAATTTTAATAATTATTAATAAATATAACTAAATTTAAAATATATAAATATTCAAATAAAATTTTATTTAATAATTAAAATATATTTCAAATAAATATTAATTTATAAATAAATTAATAATTTATAAATTATTTATTTTATTAAAATAACATAATTTTATTAATAATTTGTTGATAAATATTATAAAAGAGATTAAATAAATTTATTTAATTTAAAATATTTTATCTTTAAGTTTTATCTAATATTTAATTATTATCAGTGATAAAAATATAACTATATTAACATTGAGAACCAAACAGTTTTTTGTTTTTAATATTTAATTATTATCAGTGATAAAAATATAACTACATTAATATTGAGAACCAAACAGTTTTTTGTTTTTATTTGAAAGAAAAACATAAACAAAAAACTCAAAACTACAACAGAAAAACAGAAGTAGGACCAAACGATAATTTACTAAACTAACCATTATATATGACGCCATCTAAAAAAAACTTGACCACTTTTATAAGTTTAATGCTCCTAATCTTTTGAATAGGCATTTCTAATAAGTAACATCCTTGATTCTTCTCTTTGATTAAATTGATTGAACTAATTTATTCATTAATTTATTATAACTTGAAATAGGCCAACCTAATTATAAGACTTTTAATTCAAAATTTCAAAGTGGTATAAACAATTAATTATATATTGTTATTATTATAGAACAATTATCTCGTATCAAATAGAATAAATATATAAGAAAATATTTTTACTATTATGAAATAATCATATTGTGAATGGTGAAAAATATTCAGTGCCATGATATTCATAATTTAAAATTTAACCTTCATATTACTCAAAATCATGAAATTTCCATCTAAAAAATTTTTAGAGAAGAAATTATTTATATATTATATTAATTATAAAAAGAATTGGAAAAACTTGTGTTGATTTTATAAAATTAAAATTATATATTCAGTTTCAAATATTTTTGGCATTCCAAATAGACTCAAAGCCTTCATTTCATAACATAATCTTAATTAAGGTTTTAATACTAATATTTTATCAAGAGTATTTTCCCATGCTTTTTTATTTTTCTAGACACTCCCATGCTTTAAATTTATCTCTAAATATTAGTGGTCTTTCAAAATTTACACATTAAATATATCTTTAAAATTCTAGATGTTAATTAAATTATAATTATATATTACTTGATATAATGTATATTATATCACGTAATATAAGTATATATTACACGAAAAAGTAAATAATAATTTTAGTTATGATTATATATCCATAATATCATAAGAATCCATTATCAAGTAATGCCATATTTATCTATTCCTTTTTTACTAGATCACAAAACTTGTGAAGGTAAATTAAAAGTACAAATATGATAGGAATCCAAATCAAAATTTGTTGGCCCCGGGTCTCCATACCGATTTTATAGCGATTAAGTATCACCATTTCCATTTATTTGAAATAATAAAAATATATTTGGGAACAATATAACATTTGAATTTTAATTAAATTTTTGACAAGGAAGATTTTGTGGTGGGACTTTTCTAATGTAAACAAATAGTAATTAAATTATCATAGAATGATTTTAGACATAAAATTAAGTTATACAAAAAAATGATTTAACATAAACAATTACTTATTAATAAATACACATTTAATAGATAATATCATAATAAAAGAAATAGATAATAATTATATTAAATAAATAAAATTTATGAGAG
>JANZXR010000002.1:37627168-37637310 GCA_027575705.1 Erythroxylum echinodendron
CATTGTTCCTTTACCTATTATGCCCTTAATGACTATTAAAAGTCATTCTTACCCTTCCTTTAATGCTTCTTGACTTTCTTAACATAGTGACATACCAAGATTGCCCTTATTCCTTCTTAAAACATTAATTTCACTAACTAATGAAATAAAATCAACATTGAAATAAATAAGTATCATGACCTTATAATTCATGCTAAGGCAAAAATTGAAATTCCATGCTTATTCCATAACGATCATGCTTAAGTCGACAAAATATTTTGGGGGCCAACATTAGGGCCAAAGCCAAGACCTTTGATATAACCAAAACATGTACAAAGCACGGTATTGCAAATATGTTCTATATTTACCTTATTCTCTTCAAATATAAATTTATATAACAACTATTGTATCTTATTCTAAAATTAAAAACACAAAACCAATATTTAATACAAATATTATTAGTCAGTACTACATAAATAAATAAACTGAAATATTAAACAAAATTTTTTGCTTACATAGTTATTTTCCACTTCTTCTAATATCCACCCTTGACTTTCCTTATAGTGACTAACTTTGTATAATATGATCCTATCACACTCTTGTTTATGCAGTTCCTTCTTACTCTGTTTTATGGATGAAAATTACAAGGAAAATAAATAATATAATATTTATTGATATAATTATAACTTGTAAATTAGGATCTTACATATTCATTTCGGACGACTACAGATGATTTGGAACCTTAATTGTGAGATTTTTTCATTTTTCCTATATTGACCTTTGCCTTCTCACATTTTTTCCTAAATAAATAAAAAAGATTAGGTAGTCATTGAATTATCTAACAAGATTAATGGAAATAAATATAAAGGGAAAGAAAACAAACCTAAATTTTGGGAGAGGCCTAATAATCACACAAATTATTTTAATTTTCTTGAGACATTTGTTTTGGAGCACACCTCTGTGCCTCTGCGATAGAAGGAAAACATTTATAAAATTAATGCAAACTATAACAATAATCCTTGGTCCTTTGTTTCGATAATGAAGTCATGCAGTTTGAAACATCATGGCTTTCGATACCAACAATATTTAATTTCAACTGTGAACAATAAGTAAAAATGTAATTAATCTTAAAATAAGTGAAACAATATTGCATATAGTTAAATAAATTGAAAAATTTGCTGCAATTTTATCCAAAGCATTTTGAAGCAAGTTGTCTTCCTTCAAGTTTTTGACATGTTTCAAACAAGTAATTTTGTTATCGTAATAATCCCTAACTCACTTGGCAATTTTATAGATTGGATCTTATTTATAGGACAACCTTGCAAAGTATCAATGTATACTGACAACTTGTTACTCATTACAACATTCATTCGTTGCAATTCACAACCTCTAGTTTTACCTTTACATCTTTTTTATATTGACATTGGAGCCTGAAAACAAATCAATAATGATAAAAACATACACATTAAGTATGTAAATATATATTTGAGGATAAGTCTATCTATAGGTGTTAAAGATTAACAAACTTGCAGATTCCTCTACACTAGTTGATTCATTGTTGTTTGAGGAAGAATGAGGTTGTTCCTAACTAATTTCATTAGTGGCTGAGGTTGAATGTTATTGTTGTCTAGGAATTGAATTAATGTCACCAACTAATTGATCTAGTTGAAGTTGTAGATCCTTCTGTTCTATAATTTTCATACCAGTGACCTTTCTCCCATTATTTTGACCAGGTGTCATTATATTAGATATCTATAAAAAAACATAAATTTTTGTAACATTACAATACATCCAATCATCATTACAAACATACGTTTAATCGTTAACATGGATCACATTAACTCAATCATTAACAATCAATATTAACATAAGTTAACTATCAACAATAGGCATACATATAAGTTAACCATCAATAATATGCATTAACATAATTCAATTATTCATAATCCACATTAATATAAGTTAACCATTAATAACATGTATTAACATAACTCAGTCATCAACATTCCACATTAACATAGGTTAATCACCAATAATACACATTAACATAACTTAATCATTAACAATCTGCATTAATATAAGTCAACCATCAACAACACGCATTAAAGTAACTTAATCATCAACAAGCTACACTAACATAACTCAATCATCAACAATCTATATTAACATAATTCTATAATCAACAATACACAATAATATAGATCAATCATAAAAATTCTGTATTCACATAAGTCAACCATTAACAATACACATACACATAAGTCAACCATCAATAATACTAGCTTAAGCTTACATATAATAAAACTATATCTTTTTCTATTTTTCAAGCACTTCTACTTTCAATGCCTTACATCATAATTACTCAAAAAACTCATCAAATTGTGCCAAAGTTACAGATAAATCCTTTGACAAACACCAATATATTCTAACATGAAGTAATTGTCACAGAAGTATATGAAAATCATAAATTTTCAACCCTGAAACTTTTCCCTCATTAGCATTGACATAATGTGATATATTAGATGCATACTCATCAGGAAACTTGACTGATTTAAGAAATTAACATAAAGTTTGCTTATTCTTTTTTGATATGTTGTAACATGCAAATATAATGATGTATGACCCATCATCTCTTTTTTTTTAAATGCAAAGCAAATCTTTTCTTATATTCATTTCTTCTAAGCATATTCTAGCCTTAATTGTGTCTTTTGATTTGCTATCAATTCTCATCAAAGTAACTAAAATATTCTCATAAATATTTTTTTCAATATTTCACTTTGGGATTCTGCTATATTAGCAATTTCTTATATTATGACAAATTAAAAAATATGCTTTCTTTATTCCAATTAAGATCAACAAAATTAATTGTGTGTATGCCATGTGTAAACTAACCCGAATGTGATAGTTGCTCAACCACATCATCACTATATAAGCTCATAGGAGCTTTATTGTATTTTACTTTGCCATTAAATAATTTTCTTATTTTCTATCTATGCCCATGTTCTAAGTAATGATGGTGTCCTATATAACATATTTTACTTCGTAGCCTCATAAAATAAGTTTGATTGTTACATACAAGACTAATCATATACCTTTTAGTACCTTATCTAGACTAATTGTAATAAGTTGGAAAATTATTTATAGTCCACAAAATAGCTGCATGCATTATAAATGTTTCACCTTTAACAACATCATAAGTTTATAATCCAACCTCCTAGAGATGGTTTAAGTCATCAATTAGTGGTTGCAAGTATACATAGATATCCTTACCAGGAGTAGTAGGTTTAAGTCAGCAATTAGCTGTTACATATACATCGATATCTTTATTAGGAGTAGTAGGTCTTGGAATAAGTAAATACAATAATGAAAAATGCTCCTTCATATACTTCCATGGAGGTAAATTATATGGCACAAGAATTACCGCACACATATTGTAAGAAGTACTCATATGTGGAGAAGTATTACAACAATCCTCTGCTATCCATGGAAACTTTCCATCAAAGTTTTTTTATGCCTTTAAGTTTATTGGATGATACATAATGTTATCATTGATACGTTTCTCTTTATGCTAACTTATATCTATGACTATTTTTGTTAACATAAAAAGCCTTTGTAGTCATGTTTTAATAGGGAAGTATCTCAAGATTTTACGTAAAATCTTTTTCCCTTTCCCCTCGTCCACTTGCCACCTCGATATACCAAAAATAACACATTCTTTAAGATCTTTATTGTCCTTCCAAACTATAGCACAATCATATTTACAAATATATATTGATATATATCCTAATCCAAAGTCCCTTAACAATTTCTTTTCTTCATAGTAAGATTTGGGAATTTATGTCCAATAGGTAATGCATCATTGAGCAAGGCAATTAAAATGTCAGAAGATTTGTTACTCCATTTATTATATACCTTTAATTCGAGTACTCTAGATATAATTCTTCTTGAAAAACTTTCAATAACTTCTCAAAATTATCTTCTATAATAATACTAATTATGTTAGGAAAACTAATATCATTCATAGTCTTCTTATAATTCTTCAAATCCTCTAGCTTTTGTCCAATCCTATCATCACTGTTATCATTAATATCATAATCATCTACATCATTATTGTTACTACCATCATCACCTGCATCAACACTTCTAGCATTACTTGCTTTAGAAAGTTTTCCATGATAAATCTATAGAGTATAGAATTTATCTATGCCTCGGATTAGTAAGTGATTATATATTACATTTTAACTTTGAATGTTTACATTTAAGTAATCTATTTATGGACAACAAATTTCATATTCTAAATTTATTTGGTCTTTTACAAATTGCATGAAACTTTTAACTCCTTCTAAGTATTCAGTGGGTCATTTTTGATGAAACATCCAATTTTTGTCCATGTAGCTATACAATTAAAAGTAAATTACTAAATTACTAAATGCAATTTAACTTCCAAATAACATAATGATAAATCAATATAAGTGAGGATAGTAAGTTTTAATTCAACCAATCAATCAAATTGAGCATGCTAAGAATAAGAATCATGAAACCATCTCAAAAGCAACATGTACAAATAGTGAGTTTTAAATATACCTCTTAATTATGAAGCAATAATTGTAAGATCTGATTCAATTTGTGCTTTCACTATTATGATCTTCAACACCTCCTGTTGGAAAGCATTTGAATCAATATGCAAGGATGAAACAAGCTTTTTAGACTTATTATGTAGTATAACTTACTTTTTGTAATATCCCATGTTCGGGGCTAAACCCTAGAATAGTGAATTGAGTGTACTGTGAGAAATTACAAGTATATTGCACGCTCATGCATCATTGTATATTCACACATATGTGAATGTTTATTTTTGATACATTAAAATAATTGTACATGCATTCATTGACATTTTCTGGGTATAATTGATTTATAAATGCGATTAAAATGTGAATTATGGTTTATTTTTGTTGAAAATTTATTTGGTGATAACAATTATTATTTCAGAATTTTTAGTGAATTTTAGGAAATTTATGAAAATTTGGGGTATTTTAGACTAGGAAAAAAGTTATTGAAATAATGAACCAATTATATTATGACATGTGGCAGCTTTAAATGTTTAACAAATAGCACACATGCATGGATGATATGTGTCAATGAGATATTAACCCACATAGTTAGGTGTTGAGTCGAAAATTTTTGCAACTCTTTCTCTCATTGTTTCACCGAAAGTGGCCATCACCAAAACACTCTTCTTAATCATCCATCACCGAAAATCAAGTTGTTCATTTTGTGTATTTGGTCCACTCTTAACTACAGGAAAATTTGTTGAATCAAGTAAGTTGTGTTCTGAGTTTTATGGGTACTGTAAATGATTGTTTGATAATGGTTTAAGGGTTGTAAATTAATGCATGTATGATATAGGTTCTGTTTAGGATTGTTCTTAAGCATAAAAAAAAAACAGTGAGAGAAAGTTAGAAATGGTGATATGCTTATGATATTGGAGTTAACTAGGGAAAAAAAAGATGTAACAAGTGAATGAAAATTCAGAAGTTCATGAAAGTTGATGTATGAATATATATGTTCTGTTTTTGTTCACTTTTGATATGAGGGAATATGTGTAGGTGTTTTTGAGATGATCTGAAGTGTAAAGATAAGGAAAATGAATTAGGTGAGGTCCTGATATAGAAATGATAAAATGATAAGTTTTTGATGAAATGAAAGTGTAGAAGAAGATGGAAAAATGCATAAGATGAATGTAAGATAGAGAAAAATGCAGAAACTAGAATTTGTGTGAATAGTAATATGCAGTTTTTGGATGATTATGTTTGAATTTTGGATTTTGGTTTGTTATGTGTTGTTGAGCTGAAAGGGGAGTAGGAAAGTTAGTTTATGCAATGGATGTATTAGTTATGAAGTGTAAAATTGAAAAATTTGGAAAAAAATGGAAGAAGAAAACCTGTTGAAGAAGAAGAAGACCTACGTTTTAGAGAGAGCAGTGAAGAGGAGTTGCACCAAAGGTTTACTATAAAGAGAGAGACTATTTTGAACATACTTCAGTATTTTGATTATATCTTGATCTGTAGATTTCCAAATGAGTTGATTCTTAATTCAAATTAAACTTGACACATATTTATACAACTTTGTTGAAGAAGTCAAATTTTAATTCTGTCTTTGAAACTTTTAAAATTGGCTTGAAATTGAGCCCTGGCTTAGGCTATAGCATGACCAGGGATAGAAATCATGTCCTATTGTTGTTGAATAAACTATATTGATGTAGGTCGAATTAGACTAAGATGTCTTCACCAAAGTTGTAGGTTATTCTCTTAGCTTTAAATTGGTATAAAGTTTGTAATTTTTGGATATTGTAATTGAGAGACATAAGTTGTACAACTTGAATGCATGATCTTACACTAGCCCAAATTTCAAATGTACTCAGTCTATGGTATTATGAGCATAACTTATAGAATAATGAACCAAATTGAATGATTTTGGTTTCATGAGAAACTTAAGACACAGAGGAACAATTTTCTAGAAGAAAGTATTACAAAAATACATCATTTTCTTAATCTTATTGATTATGCAAAGTTGACCCCGAATGGGATGTTTTCAGCAAAAGCTGGAATAGTAAATGAGTGTGTGAATTTTGACACTATTGGAGTACATCAATTTGTTACAGAAATATATTTAAGAATTTGTCATTGCACATGCATGATACATGATACATTTATACCTATGTTTACTGTTGGCCTTGGGTCCCCATATGAATTTTAATAAATAAATTCTCACGTTTAAATAAATTAATACTAGGTGGGGAAAATTCGTGGTGGGATCAAAGAATAGTTATAGGCATAAAATTAAATTATTAAAAAACAAAAGTGATTTAAATAAAAAATTAACTATTAATAAAATTAATAAGGGATAATATCAAATAAAAAATAAATAGTAATTATATTAACTAATAAAATTCATAGGAAAGGTAAAAATGACACTCAACAATTTAATTTAGAAATTTCCATAGAAAAAGTAAACAAATAAAAAAGGTTTGGGTGTTTAAAAAAAATTAATAACATGTTACAGGTGTGAAAAGGAAACAAAGGAAGGATGAGTGTCGCGATCGTACTGTGTTACGATCGGGACTTTTTGGACAACAAGGAGTCTCGTGATTGCGACCTGGTTGCGGTTGCGAATTTGACGAGTTTGGGTCGGTTGCGATCGCGCTGCGTCGCGATCACAATTTTTGGTGCCAGTGTCGCGATCGCGAATTGTGAAAATCCACACTGTCGCGATCACCAGACATCCTTACTTCTAAGCATCATATCTTTCAATATTTAAATCCAAAAATTACAATCTATATATTGTTGGAAAGCTAAGATCAAGAATAAAACTTTTATAAAGACAATTTTGTCTAATTCAAGAGAAATTTTCCATTTCTGCTAAAAATTGACACTCCTATACAATTTCTGCTATCTTCTAAAAGCCATAACTTTCACATCTAAAGTTCAAAAAACCTGATCTTGATACCATTGGAAAGCTACAAGAATTATCTACAACTTTTATGAAGACTACTTATCCTAATTCTGCCTATATCAATGTAGTTTAATCTCTAAAGTTTCAGATCACTGTTCTATTGATTTCCCTGTTATCACTCATCGGATTACTAACAATTCTACTGCTAATTTACAGGACCCAAACCAACATTAAAATTCCTACATATCAAAACTTCTCTGATACACAATTTAGCTCAAACAAGTTCAGCCAAAAATGCCACAACATTCAACATAAACTAACTTAACAATAGAAGAAAATTCTGCATACATAACTATACATACATATATCAGAAGAATTTTTGCATTTTCTGTCAACTTTCATTGTCCCTTTTCATTGTTCATTTGCAACAACAAAATTGATACACATTTCATACTTCATTTCACACTGCCATGATAGTATCATAGTTACAAATATATACAAAAATGCTGATGCAAATATGCTTCTAGAAATGCTCCATACTAACTTGATTACAAAAATTTGAATTTCTTGGAGGTTGCCAAACACTTTGCAAGGATTACTTATACTCTGCTGATTCTTCACCTGGGGAGTGAAAATTGATAGGGTGAGCTGAAAGCTCAATGACTAATATGTTTATAGTCGTTGATAATGAACCATACACAACATATATGAATATTCATAATCATAATACAACACACCATTATAAAGAACATATTGGCTGAAAAAAAATATCGTCAAGCATAACACTCCAAAATTCATCATATTTAACATATTCAAAAGTGCAATGCACATCACAATGGCTCGAGATTTCCATGGAACGAAACGGAGAAACTGAAGTTTACACCGTGAAATGAAAAGAGTCTAATTTCTCAGGATCTCGTGGTCACAAGCGGGCAGCTAGGAGAAGGCTATAAGTCATCGTGCATGTGACAACCGAAACAGATTTCTCTCTCGCCTACATAACAAATTGTACAATGTTCATACATTTCCGAATATGTTCATGCTTTCATGATTCTTAAAGTTTCTGTTTTTCATCCACACCAAGTAACAAACTCCTTTCAAAACAACATGATACACATTCACAGAGAATAAAACATGCATATCTATCATACATACACATAAATATTAGCTCAACATCACAAAACCATAAACATATTACCCACCTATTTAACTTGATATTTTTCCAAAATCAAGCTTGGTCTTCTCCTTTCTCTTGTTGGTGATTTTCTTGACATATTTCATACATGCATGAAGCTACATACTATCCATAAATAAACTTAAGCTTAACCTATTCTTGATTCTATCTAACTAGGAAAACTAAGATCTATGTAAATCTAAAGATACCATCTTCATCATATTCATCATCTTCATATTAAAACCTACTTCTTTCTACTTTCTTCATTTTCTTCACATAAAACCTTCTTTATTAGAACAAGAAAAACTAAACAAAGAACTCACCTAATCTTTTCCTTCTTCTTCTTTCTCTTTTTCTTTCTTTCTTTCTTCTTTCCTTCTAGGTTTTGCACGACTCTCCTTCTCTTCTTTCCTATACACTCACGACTCCTTCTTTTGTCTTATTCATTTAAGACAATCCTTTTGAGTTTCCAATTTTGCCCTTCCTTATTCATAAAATTCCTACTAACTCCTTCTTTATTTCATATCATCTTAGAAAATTTATAATATACCATATTAAACTCCAAAAATAAATTCTAATCTATTTTCATGCTTGATAATTTAATAAAATAAATAAAATAAAAATATAAAAATCTTAAAAGCGGGATCCAACATTTACTCAATTACATAAGCAGTACAATAATGTGAAATTGTGTTAATTTATATAGGAGAGAAAGTAGCACGACCAATTTGATTTGGATATTACTGAATTGAAATATATATATGAGGAATATTACTGATTATGTATTGAATTCCGGACAATACTTGTCCGAGGCATTTGATGCATATGAAAATTATTGGAAGTGCTACTTGTATGTGAATGAGACTGCCCAAATGATTCTCAACTAAAAGTGACTGAATGTTATGACTGACTATGTTGACTGAGATAATGTGTACGAAAGTGATTGATTATATTGAATGAATTTTGGCATACATTTCATTTCAATACATGTAATATAAAAGAATTTGTAACCAGTGTTGCTACTAACTGAGACTGCTACTGAAAATAGTTTAAAGCTCAAACATATGTGGTTAGAGCCTAAGATTCACTATGATCAATGAGTTCGGTGATATGGGATACTGAAAAAGTACACAGTCACAACAATGTAAAAACGAATGTGAGTCTCGTCAATATAGCATTCACATATGATTTGAATTCATTAAATGATCTGTAAAGCTGTAAGAATGTTATATGTTTGAATACATGGTATTAAACCAATGATTGTGTTTTATTCATGTAACATCCCCTCACCAATTGGAAAGGGTATTTTGGTCATTTTGGAATGGGTTAGGGTTTTTAAAGTGTTTTCGACATATTCATGCATTCATATATGCACCTGAATAATAAATAGTGAATATTTGCACATGAAATGAATGTACATGCATGCATGACATTTTCCCGGTTTTTAATTGTGAATAATCGAGTTATATAGAAAAAGTGTCTTAAGTGATTGATAATTGGAATTGGAGAGGTTCTTTAGGGTTTTCCTAATTTTAGA
>JANZXR010000002.1:37667277-37677850 GCA_027575705.1 Erythroxylum echinodendron
TTTTTGAATAATTTAATTTTATGTCTATAATTATTCTACGATCCCACCACGAATTTTCCTTGCCTAGTATTTAATTAAATTCAAATGTTATAATGTATTTTATTTTATTGCAATGTTTCCAAAATATATATATTTATATATATTTATAATAAATTCAAATAAACTTCCAATGGTGACATGTAGTCACCATAAAATCCGTATGGAGATCCAGGGCCAACAACAAAAGTTTGACTTTAGTTATAATTTTGATAAAATCCAAGGATATGAAAAATAAGATTTTTCATATAAAAGGGAAAAATTAGAAAAATGGATGCTAGCACTTCTAATAATTTTTCCTCTCAAAATTGGTTTGAGTTTTTTCTCTGAATTGATCTGTGAATACCGGTAGAGGCCGGACGATTGAACGGCTTGTAGATTGACAAGATTTAAGAAGAAAGGAAAAACCACGATAGGAAATCGAAACAAATGTGATTTTGATATGTTTCTTGTTTTATGTTTCGATTTAATTCTGTTAAAGTTGATTCTGTGTAAAAATTTTGAAATTATATCCGCTGCGCTTAGATTCGATCTTGCGTAATTTTCCAACATAAAGAGCAAGACAACATTTGGAAGATGAATAGGGTTGGTTGGAAGGCCAGAGGTGTGATAAGAGAGGAGATAGGCATGAGGAAAAATTGAAGATTAGGGTTAAGGAAGATTACTGAATAAGGCCATAGAAGACAAAAGAGATGGTAGATTTGAGGTGAAGAGGGTATAAGGATGTATAAAATGTAAAGGAGGAAGCGTAAAAAGGTATTCATCGAAAGATTTGGATATAAAAGAGAAAAAGCATAAGCCATTATTTTTCCTTTTAAAGAAAAGAAATCAAGAGTAAAGTCTAAGTGGAAAAGAGTCTCCAAAATGTTGTTCCCAAAATTGACAATAGAGGGACAGAAAAATGAAATAAGGAAAGCAAAGAAAAAAGGTAAGAAAATACAGCTTGTTAGAAAATTATTTTATTTACATATATAATATTAATAATTAAGTCTTGGGAGGTAGGAATGGAATAAGAGTGGGAAGTGATGGAAAAATTAATAAACAAAAGCAAAAGAGTCGAAAGAGATGGACTTCAATCTGCATTGAATATCGGAATTGTGAGGCAGAGACCATAACCGAATATATCTTACCAAACAAAATCGATAATCTTGTTAACTTCTTCCCTTTCTCCGGCTCTCCTTGTTTTGCTAAATTGTTGACTTCTTTCCTTTATAAGTAATGATTTTTCCATATTCTAATTCATGCACCCAGCACCTTGACGTCTATCGGTGAATCATATATTTTTATTGACTTTGAAAGTAATTTAAAATTTTATAGATTCAATTGCATGACTATTATTTGTTACAAACTAAATTGTCTCTATATACTCATCAATGCATACCTAAGATTATCCACGTTTAATGTCCTGAACACCATTTTCTATTGATTAGGTACTGACATATGAAAGGGCAAACTTCTTTCTTATTCCTCAAAGGTATGGATTGAGACACATTGTCCCTTTCTACATATACACGTAGCTTTCGTAGGTACTAATTGAAAGATATGTCATATTCTTTTATTTCAGGGAAAAGAGGGGGGAAAAACGGTGTTGATCGGTTGCTGAAATATCCATGACAATGAATATCAATTCTGCAGCTCTTATAAGATGCTCAGCAGAGTTTGATACGAAGTTGTTGCCCCGACCTGGTTAACAATTTGTGTGGGATGGAATGCATCCCAAAACAAATACGAGTTCCTGAAAGTGCATGGGGCTTCTTTGGGAATGCATAGACCATATCCGTTTAATTGACAGCAGCTGCTTGACGTAATTCGCAAACCTGGAAGTGGAAAGCCAACACACATAAATCAGTTTTCTTTCTAAGACCATGCACTAATATTTCTGTAACAATAAACAGATCTATTGCTGTTGAGTTAGCAATAAATATGTACCTATGGTAGATATATTTTGAAAGGAAGCTCCATAAGTATCCAAATAGACAAAATTAGCGTCCAAAAGATCGTTGTTAAGCCGGTCTACAAGAGATTTAAGGTTTCCATTAAACAAATTTGCTGCATTGTTCATGTAGTCGACACACAAGGAGCCATTGATGCCATAGGTAGCAATAGCATTTGGTGTACACCCTATTCGTCCGATTCCAGTCAAGGCCACCTTCCTTGCTCCAGAATTATACAAACTCTAAATCAACCAGTAGCCATAATTAAATCACTTGTGCCTTTATCGCATCAAAAGATGTATTATCAATCTAACTAGGGATGAGATTGCGGGATCAAACATAATGAACTAACCATAATTTTTTGTTTATATTCTTCAATAAGAACTTCTGCGAACTGAACTGGACTGTACTCCTTGCTAGTGTTGTAAAACTGGGGCACGAAGTAGTTGTTAATGTAATCGTTACTGCCAATTACGAATGAATATAAGCACTTGTTTAGGTGATTTATAGCTAATTCTTCACTTCCTAGTAAGCCAGCTATGCTGGAGATAACGACTTGGTGTCTCTGTAGCTGGGTGGTTAAGTCGATATTGACACCCTGACCAAAAACAAAAGTCCTATTAATCAGATGTGATTAAATAGCTAGGAAGGTTAGTTTTTCAAACTATTACTTTTTATACTTCCTTTTGAAATTGAATATAGTACTGGAACAGAAAGTTTGGAAGGGAAAGGCATGGTGATAAATTATTTCTTTCCAGTTAGCTTAATGAAAGGCAGATACGATACCACAACTTTTCCAGTTTCACTTCGTATTCCTGCTGAACCAGATGCGTAATTCACACCCTTGAGTATTTGAGAACCAGAAGCAGAGAGATACGGTGGAATGAAACTGTCAAAACCCAAAAGTTCACCTGCGTAGACATTGGTATATTGATCAAGTAAGTAATCAATAATGAAAGACACGACATAGAAAAAATATATTTATATGTAGAGAATACTCGACCAATTATATCAGCTGATGTTCGACCATTAGTGAACCTTCCTGTGGGACCATAAGGAAAGTCTATGCCATATGGCTGGTAATCAACCTTGGCCGTGGTGCCAAGGTTGTTGTTGTTGCCACTGTCCACCAACGAGTCTCCGAATATGAAATAACATGGTACTTTTGGTTCTCCATTAACACAATTATTCAACCATGCAACTAGTAACCACACACAGACCATACCATATTTTAGTTTTATATGGTCAGCCATGGGAAGAAGCAATTAACATGTGAAAGCGTAGGAACAGGAAACAAGAGAAGAAGAATGATGGAGGGAAAAGTATAGGCTTCGAAAGATGAATGAAAGGATGTGGCGCAATGGCCCAAAGAGGTTGGTAGAATGTTGTGAAGAATGAGGGTTGTAAACATTCTTCTTAAATACTTGTATTATATGCCAAGTCAACAACGAAGCAATAATGTTAGTAGACCCTCCTTTAGTTCAAGAGCCAAGCAACAGCAGCTCTTTCGTGAGAGAGTTTTACACCATATAATTGTACGTGTGTAAATCAAAGAGATGGTCTTATTTCTTTCTTAAAACATTATTTTATTAACTTTGTTTTAGTCAATAAAATAGAAACATTAAATAATGCCTGGTTGGTTCTATTAGCAGGAGTGCCAAAACAATAGGCTGTGGAAGGTTTGACCTAGCAGTGCATCTCAATAATGGTTAGCATTAGTAATTTCATTAACGAGAAAATTAAAAAAATGGTCTTTATTAACATGTTTTCAATTTCCTTAACAACTAAATTAAATATTAAAATATTAAAGTTAATTTTATGTTTACTAAGAGTCTTTTGTTTCTATTTTATTTTTAGCTGTGTTTTTATTTTCAAATTCAGTAAAAATTTGTTTATTTGAGTTTTTTAATTTTTGTTTTTAGTCTTGGTTTTTTTCAAGTTTTCAAAAATTATAAAACAATTTTTTTCATAATTTGATTTACTATTAACTAAATATATGTTATTTAATTATTTATTATAATAATTATTCATATCATAACTTAGGGAGAGCTATTAGAAGCTATATATTCAACGTTAACTTCTTTAAAGCTTTTGGTACTTTTAAATAGGATTTTGTCCAATCTTGCTTACCTGCTGTTAGATTTCCACAACAATTTGCCAAGTGGATCGTGGAAAGCATTACAATAATTCTTTTAGTATTCTAGTAAATGGAACAGCTACTCAATTCTTCAAAAAATACTAAGGGAATAAAGAAGGGAGATCATCTCCCCCCTTATTCATACTGGTTTTGGAATCCTTATCCAGGATGCTTATCAAGCTCATTTCCTACCATGGCAGATTTCAATACCAACATAAACATAGAGAGCTAAGGATCACTTCCTAATTTTTGTTGAAGATCTAATGTCGTTTTGTGGTGTTGACATTCAATCCACTAAAATAATATTGGGTATATTAGAGCTACTTGTAGCATGTTTAGGACTGAAATTCAAAGACAACGAGGGAAAAATGTTCATTTCTTCTTATGTGCGAACTCGATCAAAATTGAGTACGAGTTCGGGCTTCATAATTCAAAAACCTACTTTGAGATACCTTGGCATCTCTACTACTCCTAAACCAAAATTCACCCATTGCATTCCACTAATTGAATCTTATAAAACTAGAATCAATATGCATAGAAAAAAAGATTTCTATCTTTCGCAGCTCGGCTAAATATTTTTAAAAACTTATTTTTTTTAACATACTTTAGTTGAACATATTTTATTAGATGATGTTTCTAAAGACTTTATTATAATTGAGTGATTTAGCTTATATTTACTTCTTTTTAATTGTATAAACTAATTCAGTATCCGATCACGCTTTCTGAGTAGTTTTATTTTAGTTAATAAAATAGAAGCATTAAATAATGTCTGGTTGGTTCTATTAGTACGAGTGTCGAAACAAAAGACCGTAGAAGGTTGACCACAGTGCACCTCAATAATGGAAAGCATGAGTAATTTAATTAACAAGAAAATTAAAAGAAAGATCTTTCATTAATTACGTGGTTTTTCCAGGGAATATATTAATCATTGGGAAAAAATTAAGAAAGGTTCTTTTTCCTTGAAAGGGACTACTGGTTTTTATAAATCATTATGCTTTATTTCTGAAGTTTTATATTTAAGGTCAAGTAAATTGTGTGTTGTGTCTCGTATGGTTGCGTGTGTTATGAATACCTAATTTAGATACATTAAACAAAAAGATACCGATTTTGACATACCATCCTTAGTCAAACCATTATCTTTGATATTATTATTTTAAATAATAATTAATAAAAGCATCTCTTGCTTTAGAAAATAGATTGTAACATTTAAGCAATAATACCAAATTAAATTAAAAGCAACTCAAATATAAGTCATTTAGAATTAAATAAAAAGTTCTTCAAATTCTTATTCTCGAACAACTTTCTTCAGTCAATGTATACTGATATAAAATATTTTGAAGGACATAAGAAAGAGAATACAAATTATTTTCAATTAAAACAGAAAAATTCAAAACCTAATGTAAGGCATAACATAAAAATAGACAGCTAAGATTACAAAATAAAAAGATATGAAAATTACTTTAATAAAAGAATAGGACTATTTTATTGATAGTAAAATAAGAAAAAATTAAAGCAATAACAATTAAAAATTTTGAAATAACATTAGAACTTGAAAGAATTCTAATGTTAAGCAGATAATGGAACGCATTACAATAAATTCCTTGACTATTTTAATAAATTAATGGAGAACATACTCAATTCTTCAATAATATTAGGGGAATAAGGCAAGAGAATCCTCTTTCTGCTTACTTATTCACACTAGTTATGGAAGTCTTATCCAGGATGCTTATCAACCTCATTTCTTGCAATGGCATATTTCAATACCAACATAAATGCAGGGAGCGAAAGATCACTTATCTAATTTTGCTAATGATCTAATGTTGTTATGTGTTTCTAGCATTCAATACACTGTAATAATATTGGGTATATTGGAGTTATTTGTAGCATGTTCAGGACTAAAAGTCAATGACAATAAGAGCAATATGTTCATTTCTTCTGATGTGCAAAATCAATCAGAATTGAGCAGGAGTTTAGGCTTTAGAATTCAAAAACCTCCTTTTAAATAGCTTGGCATCCCTATTACAACTTCTAAACCAAAATTTATCGATTGCATTCCACTGATTAAATCTTACAAAGATATAATCAATGCCTGGCAAAAAAAATTATCTTTTGTAGCTCGACTAACTCTAACCAATTATGTCCTCAACAGTCTATATGTACATTCGAGTGCTCACATAATATTTCCTAAAAGAGTCATTAAGGATATTTAAAGGAATATCAAAGCCTTTTTACAGTCTAGTAAGGCAGAAAAGTCAAAAGGGGCAAAGGTCAAATGGGAAGAGATATCTACTTCGAAGATAAAAGGGGGCTTAGGAATTATTCCTATTTCCATTATGCAAAAAAGCCCTTTTGAGCAAAAGGATTTGGAGGTTACACATTGACAAGTGAGCTTTACATATTAATAAATTTTATCTAAAAAAATCAAAATATCTTGCAATCGGAAAGTAATGGGGAATACTCTTTGTTCTTCTTCCATGTGCTGAAACTGAGAATTCTTTTATACCCCTGAATCAAACACAAATTAGGGAATGGGGAGAATATTTGGTTCTGGTATGACGACTAGAATGATCTTAGTCCATTAATTTTGAGAAATGACATCCCTCACTAAAGGAATAAAATTCCTATAGATGCTAGAGTTTCTTCATTCACACAACATAGAGAATGACAATGTAATTTTAGAGGTTCCTCTTCTTTCGCATATACCTACCTCAGCTTCATCATTTGTACAGTGAAGACAAAATCACTTAGTTAGCCAATACTAATGGGTGTTTTAGTAATGACTCTTACTACAAAATTTACAGAACTAGCTTGGAAAATGTACCTTGATATAATTACTTTGGAAACATACCTTGAACTCAAAGCTTCCTTGATTAGTTAGGTAGGCGTATAGTGTTGTGTATCATTATCTACTCTATTTTTAGATTGTTACGTTATTTTGAATGAATTGATTAGGTATTTGGATAATTATGGTTTTAATGCTCTATTGAATTATTTTTATGATTATCCATTGCTAGATCTTGAATGTGATACGTATTAGTCATGTGAAAGATAGTTTGTAGCAACTAACGGTACTGAATCGTTAGAAATAACATAGCTTAAGTTAAATAGTTCGTGGTTTCGTGATTATTGCTTCAATTGATATGTTTTTCTTAATTGTAATGATGCTGTCCGGATAAAATTAGAAAACTTATTCTAGGCTTCCCGATAGTTAGGGTTAATTAACGAGCGATTCATAATTAACTAAAACTTAAGAAAAAATTAGAATTAATAGAGCTTGTTATTAATTAACGATCAATAGTCTAAAAGGAGGAGTAAAGACAATAACTCAACAACATTTGTGAAATTGTGCTTAGGTTGAGATGAAACCAATGAATTGGTGTTTAATTATTCATTGACTTTATCGTTTTGCTACAATTTAATTTGATTTATTTTCATAGATTCAATTTTATTTTTTTAGATTGTTTCAAATTGAAAATCCCCCTATTTGCTAAAACAGATAATTTAGGAAAGTATTTGATATTAATCCTTGTGAGTTCAACCTGGACTTATTGCTATCTATAGTTTAATCTAGTTATTTTGGTAGCGTTACGATGCACAACCAATTTCGGAGCCATTGTCGAGGATTATTACTCTTTGCTTTTCTGAATTTATTTGTTTTGTTTTGTTTTGTTATCTTTATTTTTATTTTTACTTTTGATTAATTTCTTTTCTTGTTTGATTAGTTTTAGTGCATGACACGATCTTCTCACACTGGTGAATCGAAATTTGATCCAAAACTTGAAAGAACATTACACAAAGTGAGAAAACAAGTTGCAGAAAGTTCCACGGATCCATTATCATCTAATAAGAAACTTGATTCATCACCAGGAATTCAAATAGTTTTAGATTTACTTTCTAATTCTTTTAGTGATTCCATTTCTAAAATTGATTCTAACATGGTAGGTCAAAACAATGATCGACTTTCAAGCAATTAGCTACTTCTGATTTTAACCAACAACCATTGTATATTGATTTTCCTGCTATTGATGTTGGTTTTGAGCTTAAATATGGTCTAATTCGCCTTTTGCCTACTTTTTGTGGTATGTCAGGTGAAGATCCTCACAAGCATCTCAAGGAGTTCCATGTGGTCTATTCTAGCATAAAGCTAGCTAGAGTACAAGAAGAGCAGATTAAGTTGAGAGCATTCCCATTCTCGTTGGGGGACACTGCCAAGGATTGGCTTTATTACTTGCCCTAGGGTCCGATTCCACTTGGAATGAGATGCAAAGAGTTTTTCTGGAGAAATACTTTCCTGCTTCTCACTCTACAAACATTCGGAAGGAAATTTGTGCAATTCGACAGCACCATGGGGAGACATTATATGAGTAATGGGAGTGTTTCAAGAGGTTGTGTGCTAGCCGCCTGTATCATCAAATCAGTGAGTAGCTCTTGATCCAATATTTTTATAAGAGGCTTCTACCATAAGAAAGAAGTATGATAGATGCAGCAAGCGGAGGTGCACTAGCAGATAAGAAACTTATTGAAGCCAAGAATCTGATATCCAATATGGCCGCTAACTCTCAACAATTCAGTATTCGAGAGGAACCCAAACCATTGAAGGTTAATGAAGCTAGTATTGCTACATTAGAGCAACAGATAGTTGGGTCGACATCTTTACTGAGGCAAATGGCTACAAATAATGCTCAATAAGTCAAAGTATATGGAATTTGTACAATGGGACATCTCATTGATTACAAGAGACATCCACAGAATAAGTGAATGCTTTTGGGAGCTTCCCGAGCCAACCACAAAGGATTCCTAACTACCCTTATGCACAGAACTCATGATGGAAGAATTCTCCATTCAACACCTATGGGCAGTTAAAATAATAACAGGGGTCCTATTAACAACCCCATCAAAGACAAGCTCAACCATCAAGCTCTAGACCTTTACTGGATGAAATGATGAAAACTTTTGGTTATAATAGTATACAGTTCCAACAAAAAACAAATGTAATATTCAGAATATGGAAAATCAATTGAGTCATATAGCTACTGGGGTGAGTCAATTGAAGAATCAAAATTCGGGTAACTTCCTGCTTAAACAATTGTGAACCCAAAAGAGAATGCAATTGCTATCACTTTGAGGAGTTGTAAAGAAATGGAGGCATCACACAAGACTCCTGTTATTAGCGTTGATGCAGAATCTGAAAAGGAACTTGAATTGCCTTAGAAAGAAGCTGAAAAGGAAGCTAAGGTAAATTCTCAATCTCCTGTGATTAAAAGTTTTACTAAAACTTTGCCTCCTTTTCTTAGTAGGTTTGCTAAATCGAAGAAATAGGGGCAAGATAAGGAGATTTTGGAGATGTTTTAAAAGGTGAAGGCAAATATACCTCTAATCGATGTCATTAAGCGAGTTCCTCGAAATGCCAAATTTCTCAAGGAGTTATGAACTTTTAAGAGGAAACTAAGGGTAGATGAGAAAGTAACTGTGGGGGAGAACAAGTCTACGATCATTCAGAGAAAGCTTCCCCAAAGTGTTAGGATATTGGTACGTTTACAATACCTTGAAAATTTGGTGATACTAGATTTGAAAGGGCAATGCTAGATCTTGGAGCTTCAATTAATGTTATGCCACATTCTATTTATACTTCATTGAATTTGGGATCATTGAAGGAAACTCGTGTTATAATTCAATTGGTTGATAGGTCTAATGCTTATCCGGAAGGGGTTATAGAGGATACTTTAGTGCAGGTCAATGAATTGGTTTTTCTAACTGACTTTTATATCTTGAACATGGAGGGAGAACCTTCGGCTAACTCAACATCTATCCTTCTTGGTCATTTGAAAATATCAAAGAAAAATATTGATGTAAATGTAGGGACATTGACTATGGAATTTGACGGTGAAATTCTTCATTTTAATACACTAGTGATGTTCATTTTGTGTTATCTATTGATATCATTGATTCTTTATCTCAAGAAATTTTTTATATGGATGGTAAGGATAAGTTAGAAGTCATTCTTTACACGAGTTTAACAGAAAACATTTTGCAAAATTCTAACTTGCTCATTACAAATAAAATGGACGAAAATGTGCTAGCACTGCAATAGCAAAGAGGTATGTATTTTAAAATTTTGAATTGCCAATATCTAATACAAAATCTTTACCTTCTATAGTGCAGGCAACTGTAACTGAATTGAAGCAATTACTGGAGCACTTAAAATATGTGTTCTTGGGAGAAGGAGAAACACTTCCAGTAATCATAACAAAGAACTTAACCAAGTTTCAAGAAGAAAAGCTCATTCGAGTGCTTAAAGACCACATCACAACTTTATGTGGACTATATCCGACATTAAGGGTATTAACCCTTTGACATCTATGCACTGAATCTTGTTGGAAGAAGGATCCATGTAACACCCCAACTCCCGCCGGACCCGAACCCGATATCGACAGTGATACCCGGATCCGTGCCCCGCGAAGATGGC
>JANZXR010000002.1:37677950-37693913 GCA_027575705.1 Erythroxylum echinodendron
AAATACCTGAAATTATTTCTTAACCAATTCTATACATTTTATTATTATCAAAACATAGAAGGATTTTATTTGTCAACTACCACTGGTCCAACAATCTCCCCCTTTTTGGTAATGACAAAACATTTAGAAATTGTTTAAGAAATTGAAAACAAAACAAAAGTGATCAAGGTTTTTGATACCTTGTCTAGTTGGTTAGATCTCCCCCTTAATCAATTAACCAATAAACTTTACCCTATATGTCTAACATAATCAACAATGAAAGACATGAAATAAGAAGATATATACCCTATATGTCTAACATAATCAACAATGAAAGACATGAAATAGAAAAAATATATTTATATGTAGAGAATACTCGACCAATTATATCTGCTGATGTTCGACCATTAGTGAACCTTCCTGTCGGACCATAAGGAAAGTCTATGCCATACGGCTGGTAATCGACCTTGGCCGTGGTGGCAAGGTTGTTGTTGTGCCACTGTCCACCAACGAGTCTCCGAATATGAAATAACATGGTACTTTTGGTTCTCCATTAACACAATTATTCAACCATGCAATTAGCAACCACACACAGACCACACCATATTTTCGTTTTATATGGTCAGCCATGGGAAGAAGCAATTAACTTGTGAAAGCGTAGGAACAGGAAACAAGAGAAGAAGAATGACAGAGGGAAAAGTATAGGCTTCGAAAGATGAATGAAAGAATGTGGCGCAATAGCCCAACGAGGTTGGTAGGATGTTGTGAAGAATGAGGGTTGTAAACATTCTTCTTAAATACTTGTATTATATGCAAAGTCAACAACGAAGCAATAATGTTAGTAGACCCTTCTTTAGTTCAAGAGCCAAGCAACAGCAGCTCTATCGTAAGAGAGTTTTACACCATATACATGTACGTGTGTAAATCAAAGAGATGGTCATATTTCTTTCTTAAAACATTATTTTATTAACTTTATTTTAGTTAGTAAAATTGAAACATTAAATAATGTCTGGTTGGTTTGACCTAGCAGTGCCAAAACAATAGGCTGTGGACAGTTTGACCTAGCAGTGCATCTCAATAATAGTTAGTATTAGTAATTTCATTAACGAGAAAATTTAAAAAAAGGTCTTTGTTAACATGGTTTCAAAATTTTAAAATTAATTTGATGTTTACCAAGGGTCTGTTTGTTTCTATTTTATTTTTAGTTCTATTTTTTATTTTCAAATTTAGTAAAAATTTTGTTTATTTGAGTTTTTAATTTTTTTTATCTTGGTTTCTTCAACTTTTCAAAAATTATAAAAACTCTAAAATGTATTTTTATTATAAATAATTTAATTTAATATTATATATTTAATTAGATAAAATTAATTATTAATATGAATTATAAATAATATAATTTTACTTAATAATTTTTTAATTTTTAATTAAATTTAGTAAATTTAATGTAAAATTTATTAATAAATATGATTAAAATTAGAATATCTTCAAAATATTTCAAATAAGAATTGATTTAATAACTAAAATAAAATTTAAACAAAATGTTAATATTAAATTATTTATTTTAATGTAATAAATAATTTTTGATTATTAATTAATAAATATTATAAAAGAGATTAAAATAAATTTATTTAATTAAAAATAATTTATATTTAAGTTTTATCTAATATATAATTATTATCAATGACAAAAATATAACTTCACTAGTATTAATAATTTTGTTTTTATTTGAAAGAAAAAACAAAAACTAAAAACTATAGTTACACGAGACCCTAATTTAATCAATTTACTATTTGTTCATAGCTACCGGATGGTATGTGAAAGTCCACATTCATTTATTATTCTTATTCCATTTTAAGGGAATATTTTTAAGTTCTTAAGATGCTTGCATATCTGAAAGAAAGACAATATACACAGACCAGAATTTTTTAGCTAAGATCATGGGATCGTCGAACCCTCGAGACTTAGTCTTATGGGACCATCCACTTTCAAGAATGCACTCCTTGCTTCAAAATGATAAGAGATCAATAGTCTTCTTAAAGTGATAGCTTGATTGTTGTTTCTTTCCCATAAACTAAAAAAAAAAAAAAGTTGACGTTATCATTCTGAGAAAGGGACTTATTGATTTTATTAATCATTATCCTTTATTTCTAAAGTTTTATATTTAAGGTCAAGTGAATTGAGTGTTGTGTTGTGTTGTGTCTCATGTGGTTGCGTGTGTTATGAATACCTAATTTAGATCCATTAATCAAAAGGATACCGTTTTTGACATTATAATTTTACTAATTTATTATCATCCTTATTCTAACCATTATCTTTGATATTATTATTTTAAATAATAATTAATAAAAGCATTTCTTGCTTTAGAAAATGAATTGTAATTTATTTTCTAAAGCAACTCAAATATAAGTCATTTAGAATTAAATAAAAAGTTCTACGTATTCTTGTTCTTCAACAACTTTCTTCATTCAACACATAAAATTTTCGACATAAGAAAGAGAATATAAATTATCTTTTATGAAAGGTTAATCAAAATTAAAATAAAAAAATTCAAAACCTAATATTAAAAAATAGACGGACAAGATCGCAAAATAAAAAGATACGAAAAATTCTTTGATAGTAAAATCAGAAAAGATTAACGCGCTAAATAATTAAAACTTTTGAAATAACTTTAGAACTTGAAGGAACTGAAAGAAATGAATAATACATTTATGTGTCTTATTCCTAATAAGTTAAATCCCTCATTCATGATGGACTATAAAGTTATTTCATGTTATAATACAGTTTACAACATAATTGCAAAGCTTCTAACTAATAGATTGAAGACAGCTTTGAAAGGTGTCAAAAATCCAACATAATAAGCTTTCATAGTTGGCAAATCAATGGGAGACAACATTTTGCTCATGCAGAAATTAATG
This sequence comes from Erythroxylum echinodendron, assembly GCA_027575705.1. Classification (NCBI taxonomy): domain Eukaryota; kingdom Viridiplantae; phylum Streptophyta; class Magnoliopsida; order Malpighiales; family Erythroxylaceae; genus Erythroxylum; species Erythroxylum echinodendron. Next base: position 37,680,845 of record JANZXR010000002.1, read on the forward strand.
AAACATCATAACTAATGGAGAGCTATTTGAAGCTATATATTCAGAGTTAACTTCTCTAAAGCTTTTGGTACTATTAAATAGAGTTTTATACAATCTTACTTACTTGCTCTTAGATTCCCGTAATAATTTTTCAAATGAATAATGGAATGCATTACAATAATTCCTTTAGTATTCTAATAAATGGAGCACCAACTCAGTTCTTCAAAAAATACTAAGGGAATAAGGAAAAGAGAGCATCTTCCCCATTACTTATTCATACTAGTTTTGGAATCCTTATCCAGGATGCTTATCAAGCTCATTTCTTACCATGGCAGATTTCAATACCAACATAAACATAAAGAGCTAAGGATCACTTCTTAATTTTTGTTGATGATCTAATGTTGTTTTGTGGTTTTGACATTCAATCACTAAAATAATATTGGGTATTAGAGCTACTTGTAGCATGTTTAGGACTGAAATTAAATGACAACAAGAGTAATATGTTCATTTCTTCTTATGTGCGAAATCAATCAAAATTGAGTAGGATTTCAGGCTTCGTAATTCAAAAACCTACTTTGAGATATCTTGGCATCCCTATCACAATTGCTAAACCAAAATTCACCAATTGCATTCCATTAATTGAATCTTATAAAGCTAGAATCAATGCCTGGAAAAATAGATTTTTATCTTTTGCAGCTCGGCTAACTCTAGCCAATTATGTCCTCAACAGTCTACATGTACACTAGAGTGCTCACATAATATTTCCCAAAAGAGTAATCAAGAAAATTGAAAGGAGTATCAAAGCCTCTCAATGGTCTAGTAAGACAAAAAATTCAAAAGGAGCAAAGGTCAAATGGGAGGAGATCTCTACCCTAAAGATGAATGGGTGCTTGGGAATTATTCCTATTTCTATAATGCAAAAATTCCTTTTGAGCAAAAGGATTTGGAGGTTACAAATTGACAAAGGAGTTTTATAGATCAAATGGATTAATGAATTTTATCTAAAAAATGAAATGTTCTATTAGTTGGAAAGTAACTGGGAATCTTTGGGTTCTTCTTCCATATGCTGAAACTGAGAACTCTTTTATACCCTTGGATCAAACACAAATTGGGGAATGGGGAGAATATTTACTTCTAGTATGACAACTGGAATGATTTAGTCCATTAATCTTGAGAAATGACATCCATCATTTGAGGAATAGAATTCCTATATATGCTAGAGTTTCTTCACTCATACAGCATAGAGAATGGCATTGTAATTTTAGCAATATACTTACCTTAACTTCATCATTTGCATAGTGAGGATAGAATCACTTAGTTAGCCAATACCTAGGGGTGTTTTAATAATGACTCTTGCCACAAAATTTACATAACCAACTTGGAAAATATACCTTGGTATGAATTACTTTGGAGACATACTTAAACCCCAGAGCTTCCTTGATCAATTGGCTAGTTACTAAGAGCAAGATAATTATCAAAGATAGATGGTTTGGTACATATGACCCCATATGTGTCTTAGCAAAGAAGTGGAGGAGGACAGAAACCATCTCTTTTTTTTAATACGATACTCCAAAGTTGTCTGGAACAGGGTGTTACATCTGCTATTGGAGCATTGTGAATCATACGAATAGAATAGATTCCTATTATGGGTTATCAAGAAGGGTAAGGATCTCAAACAAAATGAAGAGCTTTGCAAGATTGCTTTCATTTCAACAATTTACTCAATTTGGAGAGAAAGAAATGACGGGCTATACAAAGGAAAAGTCATTGGAAAGCATCAACTGGCTGACAACACTCTAAATTGGATTAGACAGATCATGTTAGCAAGACATGGACAAAGCAAACTCACTCCAAATATGAAGCTCAGATGGAATCTTTGAGAACTTGTATTTTTACTCTCAAGAAATACTATACTGATCATATGCAAGCTTTAGTATGACTTTCATTGTAATGGTGTAACAGCTTTGCTAATGCTAATAAAATCTTTCATTCATCTTTCAAAAAAATTATAAATTGTTTGTATTAAATTAAGATTAGTAATTAAGACTTAAAATGGACAAAACTTTATGAGAATTGAGTGATTAATATTTTGTACGAGTACATTTGCTGACTTTGTACTTTGTATACAATCTGATATGTTAAACACAAACGTTTATATATTGTTCTACTGAATTAGTCTCCTTCCCATCAAATTTGATATGATAGGATCATCGCCTAACTTGAGGGTTTTGTGAGCTGCCAATCAAGCAACCAAATGATGGATATCCATTGGATAAGTATCGCTTGGGAGAAAAGCTTTGTATGCTCTTGCTGCAGTCACTCTATTGGAAGCCTCTGTTGGATGGAAAGAGTCCCAGAAAACGTACTCATTCCTATTCTCACAAGGTACTTCCCCTTCTTTGCATTGTCCATCCTCTCTCAATTTACAGCACGGTGATGACAGAACCTTGAATCCTGAAAATAAATCCACATTAAAAGGTTTAGATTCCTAGTAATTTGTTCACAATCAAATTCATGGTGGAACCTGAATAAAGTTTTTATGTTTTAGGCTTCTGTAAATAAAAGTTTTGAAAGTAAAATGAGACTTTGATGCTACCCAGAGGTCTAGGGTCGCCTCGTCCCATTGCATAGAAGTTTATGTATATGAACTGTGCATCCTTCAGCTCACGATTTAGATCATTAACAAGTGATTTTAGATGGTTGTTGAAAAATGTGGCCCCATTGTTCATCTCTTCCACACAACCACCGTTGCCAAACCCATCATCTGTGGGCCTAAAACGCGGAATGCAACCAATTAATCCCAATCCAATTATGGCAATTTTCCTTGCTCCTTGACTGTACAGTTCCTGGAAGACCGTCATCAACAATAACTAAAGGCAAAATGCTTGGTCAATTAACGAAAAGATCGGAAATGTTGGCACTAACCCTTAGTTGCTCGGCATACTCTTGAATAAGAAGTTCAGAGTATGCATCCAGCTGATATATTTGGCTTGTGTTGTAATTTTCTTTATCGAAGTAGTTATTGATGTAATCGTTACTGCCTATCCCAACCGTATAGAGGCACTGGTTTAGGTGATTGAGAGTAGAGTCATTCCCTAGTTTCTCCACCATGCTAGAGATGGTAACTTGGTGGTTTTGAAGTTGCTGTCCCAAGGAGATACATGCACCCTGCAAAAGGACAATCACCAATCAAATTATCCCTGACCTCCTGGAACTCCTCACAGATGATAGGGATGTTCATTATTTTAACCTTGACACCACATTGACAATAACAAGAAGTTCCGTCGAATCATCCGTACTTTTTTGAGAAAAGGAAATGGAACCTATATCTTATGATATGGAGAGAAATAGACAAATGGAATTGGTAGTAATAAATATTTACCAAATGATGGCCGGTATCCCTGAGAATTCCTGCTGAACCTGAAGCATAATTTACACCTTTCACATTGTCCTGAGCTGTTGCAAAGGGTGGGATAAGCTGTTCAAATCCCAGACTCTCAGCTGTAATTGAACAGATTTTATGTTGATGAATTAGGTTACATCAACACTTGTACAAAGTACATGATAGTACCTTTAAATATCCTCTCTAGATTAGTAATGACAATGCGATAGTAAATCAGATACAAAACTGTCGTTATGATAACGAGTATTAAACCAGGGTGATCCGCCCTGAAACTCGTTTTGCAAACAGATAGGAATAACGAATGAGAACAAAAAATCAAAACATATATGGAGTCGGACAACATAGAAATGAACAGGAACATGAAACATATAAATGAAGCGAATGAGTACCTAATAAATCAGGTACATTTTTGCCATTTGTAAACCTGCCTGATGCACCATCAGGATGGTCAACCCCGTAGGGATAGTAATTGGCTTTGGCAAGCGTGTTAAGGTCGTTGTTGTTGCCATTATCGGACAATGAGTCTCCGAAAATGAAATAACACGGCACCGTCGGCTCTCCATTCACAAAATGTTGCGTCCGTAAGGACACCATGAGAAGCACCACCACCCACCATTGTTTCATCTCATAACCCACCATTTATCAATCCTGATGAAATTCCATTACACGAAAGTTTATATGAAAGATCGAGGAAATAGTAGAAGTATAAAATTCCCGGGTCAATGATTTATCGTATAATTTTCCACATTTCCAGCAGGCCTATGATCCCCATAAATAATCTAAAGGTGAATGTTTATTTTCTTTTTTCTTAAAATAATTGGAGCCATCCGCATAGCCATCAATTTGGAGAACCTGTCCCGGACTTGTTCAAAGATCCGACAACCAAGAAACCCAACCCCGTTAACATTTATTTAAACCCAATCTCAAGCATGTTGATTTCTTTTTTCTCAAAAAAGGTAAATTATATTAAATGAATGTGTAAATATATAAACTAAAAATCCAAAGACCATATAAAATAGCTAAGGTGAGGAGGATCTCACCTGTTCCCAGCTACTGAACTAGTATTACAAACCAAGTCTAAGATGCAAGGTTTACATGGAAGTTTAACTATGATTCTAATTAAACTCTAGACTTTAATTGATACATATTCTAGAGTTGCATTGAAGATGAATTTTATGGATTAGAATTTGCTCGCTGATTGTTGGTTCCATTGAATTTCAGGTTAGAGTATACTACTCTATTCCTGAAAAGCTAAACATGGTAAATGGTATTGCTTAGTGTCAAGAAAAAGACCAGTCAGTCTCCTAATTTCTTCTAGTAGACTTTGGAGGACCATTCTATTAACTCATCTCATCTATCAGATGGGGGAAATGCTTTAAGGAACGAAAAGTTTGCAACAGTTTAAACATGTGTTGCTAAAATTTAATATAACATAACAGTTTTTAAAGTATTGTCTTTAATAATATTAAAAGGCAACCAAAAAAATAATTTATTGCTACATACAAAAAAAGAAACAAAATTAAAAAATTATTGCAATAAAGTCTTATATATGCACATTTAGAATTGTTGTTATAGTGCTAATGTCTATTTACTAAAGGATATTATATTATATCATGTAAGCGGAAACAAATTAACGTTACATTACACACATACATTTTCAAGTGGAACTAAAAAATACATAAACGAATTCGATAGTTTCTTTCATAATTTTGGTTTTGGTTTTGGATTTTTGGTTTTGTTGAATTTTTGATTCATCCACTAACCCGTACTTATGGCGGCAGGGACAATGACGACCACCACCAGAGCTGCAGTACTATTGTATTACATGATGAGCCGGAGATGGGCGACGAACGGAAGGATGAGGAAAGCGTCAATCTGTCAAAAATGAGATCAAGAAGCAGGATTGTTTGTCGGACGATGCAAGCTCCGGCAACGTGGCTGGAGATGATCACGATGTTGTCGAAGGCATTTCAGTTTGAGACTCTTGGGAAGTGGCCTATTGCTGATTTGGCATTTGGGATTAATTATTTAATGCGTAGACAGGTGGGTTCTTGCATTTTTTATCAAAATTTTGGATCTTTACTTTAGAAGGTTGGAACTTTTAGGCATTGATGATATTGAACTATTTATTTGCTTGGTGTTTGATTATTTAGAAATAAAAGGGTTTGTTTCTATAATATTTCTTGTAAGCTCAGAGATCTAGATAATTAACTAGTATTTTGTTGATACATGAAGCGTGTTGTCTAATTTTTGACTAGGTGTTAATTTTTTGGTCTTCTTTTTAATGACTTTTAGGGTAAAATCTGTTGAGCTTGTTGACTCTTTGCATGTTTTATCTAAAAAGTAATCTCCAGTGTTTCTTTAAGCTACTAGGTGTTCTCTTGATAATGTTCTTCTTTAGAAGCCAAAGGCAGGGGTATGTTTCATTCCCCTATAAAACTTGCAGCAAACTATCTGTTTGGTCTCTAATATTTCTCTTCATCTGTTACTATAAATAGTTTGGTTTGTTAGGTTGCTTTTGTTTTTAATTAACTCGTTTAGGTTGTTAGGAACTAGGAATTGCTTTCTACTTGACATTGTTCTTTTAATTTCTCCTAAATATTTGTTTGTTGAGGTTATTGTGCTATGTGGAAAATTAAATTCAAACTGTTGTTAAGGTCAAGGCTTGGTTGTGAGGATGCAAGGAGACAACATTAATATCTATAAGATGTCCTTTTTTTCTTTGGGTACATGTACCAACCCTCTGGACCTAATTATTCTTAATCAACTTGTATAGTTGTGGGAATTGTGACAAGGATTAGCCTTTCTAATTTATTAATTCTCATGATAAATATCGTTAATATTCAGTATATTGAAAGAATGATAGAGCAAGTTGTTTTCCTCTAACTATCTTGATATGTTTGCAGATTTTGAAGCCTACTTTCACAATTATACATGATAAAAATTCAAAACATTTCCTTATACTGATTTGTGGTAAACATCACATGATTATGGTATATGGTTAAACTTGTCAATCATTTTGGTGATTCTTAGCTTCCATGTGCACTTTGGATCTTTATACTTGTTGTTCCTTTTAAGCGTTTCCTTATTGGCCTAACTTATCCTCAGTAATCTAGTCAACATATGTGGTTTTTGATCTTTTTGTACTAGATTGTTATGAATTTTCCATTATAGTCTTATAAGTTTGCAATATCATTCTTGCATGTTTTCTATGAAAAGTCCTTACACACTTGTGTTAAATGTAATGAACACGTATTTTTAAGAGTTTTCCATATGAAATAATGTGTAGGTTTTCACCATAATATCTCATATTGAATAGAATCTCATCCTCATCATAACTGGATATATGCTCACAGATTGCAGCTACCTGTCAAGAAGCTGGAATGCATGCAGTACAAAAGAACAGGTACATTATACTAAAGGACTTTGAGAAAAGTTACAAAGTCAATGTGAAGAAGCTTGACACTGACTTCAAATTTTATTAATGATGAAGAGTTGTTGAAGCACGTGTACTTGTCCTTGCAATTGTTAAGGATTGTAGAATTTCCTTTGGTATTTTGTAACAATAAATGCACATGAAATTTGCTTTTGTATTTTAATTATGTTAAAAGTTGAATTTTACAAGTCCTTATAAACTATATATTACATATGAACACTACACTAAAATAAGGAGGTTTTAGACACTTATGCCTAGACACATCTAATAATTGTCTTAAATAATTTAAGACAACAAAATTTGTCTAAAACATATACCAAAAAAGAGTCTAAAACTTTTAAAATTCTATTCTTTAATTAATGTATTCATTTATGTTAAATTTATATTAAATAATTAACAAAATAATATTGTTTAATTTCTCAATACTTTGTGACTACGTATCCCATTCCTGCCATAGAAACTTATTTAGTGGTTATAAGTATTATCAAAAGCAACAAATCAAAAACCTGATCCAAATTTAAGCCATGAGTAAGCATTGCTGGTTGGCCTCCACTAACCCTTTATCCAGTGCACCTTCATCACATTTTAATTTATCTATTTAATAAATGAAATAAATAGAAAAGGGCCTCGGGACATTTTCCATAAATATAACACCAAACAAAGCCCATTTACTTATATATACACAAACCTAGGAAACTACTTATTAGTTATTTTTCACACTCCTCTCTCGATATTCTAGGTTCTTTTGTTTCCTTCCCTCCTTTCTCTTTATATCTATCGGCCTGTATTTCCATCGATCTAATACAGATATCATTTTTAATTTGCCATAGATTTTATGATTATATGGTTTCTGTTTTCATAGCTTTGCTATTGCTCAATTGCTGGGTTCTGGATTATTTAGACTTAGGGCTTGAAAATCTTGGATCGAATTCATTTCTGGAGGTGGGTTGATCTCATTCGATATGAGATGTTTTGGCGTATGGCAGGCCTCTCCATCACTTCTCCAGTTAGTTAGCTGATTTCTCGCTCTACTGTCTATGTTCTTATTGATCTTTTGGTTGTTTCTATTTGTGTATTTACGTGTGTATGATGTTCTAATTTGCTGTTTGGTTCCTGCAAAAATGTGAGGTCAGCAAAGAAAGGACAATGAATCTGATTACTAGTTGGTCTTCAGATTCAATTATCTATAGGTGTATGTCTCTCCCTCTCTGTCATATTTGTCTTATTTTTTATTTACTTTTTCCACAAACTGTTGTTGGGACTTTTGCACTGATCAGATCTGCCCTTGTTTCTGTTCCCTAAGTTTTCCATTTCTTTCTGTCCCATACCCTCAGAATTCTTATTTTGTTTAAATATTTTTCATTGTTGCGCTTCTTCAGGTTTGGATTTTATAGTTGTTGAGTTTAGAATATTTGTGGATTTCCATGCTTGTTTTAGATCTGGGTTGTAATCAGATTAGTCATTTGTCCTTCGATCATTTCATTTTCTTTTCTATGTCTATCTCTCTTAATGCTTTCAAGTATACTTGTAATAGTCGTTACTATACCAAATCAATACTTGTTGATTACTTCCATTGGAGGTTTGAATCAGCAAAGAACTAAGGTACTTTCTGCAGCTTATAATTGAGAAAATGTAGCTTAGTCTTGTTTTTGTTCTGGTTACGTGCATTCAGAACCCCTTAAATGTTTGTTTTTCCTTCTGTTTGGTTGATGCTTTTGATGGTAATTTTATTATCTTGGTGAAGCTTGAAGAATTGTCCTTCATCAAATAGAGTGCATGTTCTTATTGTTGCTATTTCTATATCACTTCTTAGGCTCTAACATTTTTGCTTCAGCCTCATAATGGTAGGCAACTGTAGTTACTTGTTTGTTGATTAGCTTGGTTACATGGAAAAGTAATTCTGCTTTTATGATAATACAAGGATATCTAAAGCCACTAGGCTCTTGAAAAAATTGGAATTGTCTTTTCAAGCTTAAAATTGTGAGTTATACCAGAGATCTCTGGATATTGTTTTTTTCCACTCTTAGTTTCTGCATAACACAAATACCAAACTCCATTTTTTTGTTACGAGTGATTGTGGACCTTAACTTAGCATTAGGATAAGTATCTAGCTTGCTTAATGTCTCTAAAGCTTTGAATTTACTATGTTTATTGTAACCTAAAGTCCCGAGACAGTCATTGATTGTATAGGTTGTTTCCTTTAACTGTGATTATCTAAGTTTAGAACATATTATTCTACAATTTAGTAGCAATTTTATGAAACCTATTCACATTTTGGTATTAAGAATGTTCTATCCATCATTTCAGATTACAAATGCTGTTGTTACTACTCGAATTCTAAATGCTACCCTTGTTGTTCCAAAGATAGACCATAAATCCGTTTGGAGAGATGCAAGGTTAGTAATGGTTATTGCTATTATTGGAATGAATTTAGTTCTCTATGAACATGCTATTACATTTATTTCCGGAAATTTATTGCCTTACGTTTTCGAATTTCCTTTTTTTGTTGTTTATACTTTAAAGGCCATATGGGTTTGATTATTAGTAAGAAGGTGTACTTTAATAGAGAGTTGTTTATAACTCTATATTTCGTTGTAGAGATGAAATTGTCCAAATTCATCTCTTTAATTTGTCTAAAAAATCTATATTTGGGTGTGTTTTGAAGTTTGATCCTATTTATTTTTGTTGGGAGGTTATTTTGATTACTTTGGTGGAATTTAAAGACCAATCAAAATGGTAAATTCATTTTGCATCTATAAAATTATAGATGTACTCTGTAATTTTACAAAAGTCAGGAGAAGGTCATCTTTCCTAAAGGTGTACTTTGTACTCAAGTAGGAACTCTTGGAAGATCCTTCTTTTGAGTAAACTAGTCTCACCAATGGGTCGACGAGGTTCTTTACTCTCTTTGTTTCTTTAACCATTCTCTCTGTTTTTGCTTATTAAGACTTATTATTTGAAACTATAATAATTCAGTAACATATTTTGCTTCCAAGAAAGTTGAATAGGGGCTTATCTGTGATTGATAGCAAAATATGATCTGTGATTGCATTTTGATTTTGTCCGCATGCACCTTCATATTCTATATTTGTCTCAAATTCAACCAGCACGTGGATAAAGTTACCATCTTGACTATGTTTGGCAATTGCATTTTGATTTTGTCCGCATGCACCTTCATATTCTATATTTGTTTCAAATTCAATTAGCACATGGATAAAGTTACCATCTTGACTATGTTTGGCAAATTTGGTCCAATCTGATTTAAAATTAATAAATCACTTTGAATGATTTGTGACTTTTGTGAAGGATTTTGAAGTCAAAAATCGTGTGTTCAGTGTCAATAATTCAATAATTAGACAATAACCATAGTTTATGACAGCTAGTTTCACACCGATATCAAAATTTAAGTCGCGTACATTTCTGAAACAAGTGTTAAATTGTTTCCTCTTGTAATTTGCAACATGGGTTATTTTTCTTCTCTTTATATTTTAGCTGCCTTTTTTCCAGATTAAGGAAGATAATTGGACTCTGAATGCATATGTGAACGTTCGATGGAATGTGAGGTTTGACTTATAAGGAAATGTACTAGAGATGTTCTTTTGAAGTTGAGATTTGCAGCTGCAAAGTTCATGTTCTTTTTGTTTGACTTAATCGTGAATACTATAAGATGTCTAATATGTACTGGGTTGCACTTCTTGTGTATACAATATACTAAGTAGGGGATCGATGCAATTTGTTTATTTGATTGATTTTCTTTAGCAATGATCTATATGACTTGTATTGATTGGTTACCACCAATTGCTATATTAGTCGTTCTAATAGCCAAGTAATAACAAAGTTTTGTTTCTATCTTCTCTCTCTCTCTGATTTCAATTTGAATTAAGTTTTTTTGTTTTTGGATGTAAAATATTGGTAAAACAGCATCCTTATAGCTGTTGAAATTGCAATGTCTAGAGGAACTCATTGATGTGCATTATGAAGATTGGAGGATATGTGTTAAGGGAATCACGGAGTCACAAGCACACAGTAAAAAGTCACTAATGGATGGGATGGATAAGGATGAGGGGGAGCTAAGTGATTTGAAGGTGTAAAACAGATATAGTCAATGAATTATATTATAATAATAATAATATGTGATTAATTTTTATCCAAAAAAAATATGTGATTAATTTATTAAGATAATCATACATTTATTATAATTTCTTAAAATTTATTATAATAATGTGAGTGAACTAAAAAATGCACAAAGTAAATTGTAAACTTATTTTTTTACTAAAAAGTTGTAGAATTTTTTGACCTAAAAAACTTCTAAAAGTAAAAAATATTGACAGAAAAAAGCATCTAAAAGCTTACACAAAGCATCTAAAATAGCATATACGTGTCTAAGAAAATCATCGAAAATGTATATTTTCGACGCATCTATGTGTAAATAGATTTTTGATGTTTAAAATTTCGACGCTTAGATGCATAAAAATTCTATATTTTTTTGACTTATCTATGTGTCTAAAAAAACCGTTAAAAATAATTTTTGTGACTAAAGCGTCTAAAATTATTTTTAATACACAAAAAAGCATCTAAAAACTCTAACTTTTGTGTCATTAAACTCCATATTTTGTTGTAGTGTATGTTGTTTACCAAATCTATGGCCATACTATTTTGTAGATTATGTGTTCCTCTGTTTGCTTGGAGTCAACAATCGCATACAACTATACATCTTTGGGTATGCGATTATCTAGTAACCTTCATTATTTTATATATCGATTGTCGTTTCAATTTGTTTTATATTGTTTACTTAATTGTTGCGTATTAATTGATAATCAAAATTGTCATTTGCTTGTAATATTAAACATAATATAAAATGGAAAATGCATATTATAACTCTATTATGTTCTTGTATTGTATCAAATGTTATTAAGATAATTGCTTTATATTGTTGATGTTTTAGCTATGTTAATTAAGCATAGTTTTAATATTTCACAAAATGTTAACTTTATTTTGCAATTATAATTATACGTTATGTTCTTAATTCGTTTTACATAGGTTCATTATAATGGCACCTGAGCAAAACAAAGGAAAGAGGATGGTCACGACAGATGAAGTTTCTCCCACAGAACAACCAACAATTCCATCATCAAATGAGAAAAGTCAACAACAACAACCTTTACCAACATCGTCTGATAGTCAGGTATGTTTTTGATAACCAAACATATTTACATTTATGATCTGATTACATGTTTAGTGTTTTTTTATCATTATGTATTTTTTAAGTTTTAATACTGGCCTCAAAAAACGAGGTAGAGGTAAGTCAAATAGAGTTGAGTTGCAACGGATGAATGTTGCAATGAATTCCAAGTTGTCAGTGACGATTGACTCAACGTAAGGACATCCAGTGGATAAGATCCAAGCTGCAAAGCTGGCCATTGAGTTAGGTGTCATTGTTCGGAATGAGTTGCCTTGGCTTTAGTATGTTAGGTAGTTGAAGGAAGACAACTTGCTACAAAATATTTTGGATAAAGTTTCGGTAATATTTCAATTCATTTCATTATATGTATTGTAATTTTACTTAACTATATTAATAACTTATCTAATACTTGTTTTTACAGATGAAGCTCAATATCGTTGATATCGATACGCCTGAGATTTCAAACAGTGTTAGTTCACTGTTGAAGGATCACCAATATCGACTTCATAAATATTATCAGTCTTTTCTTTCCGGTGAAGAGGCAAGGAGACATGTTCCGGAATGGGAGACTGAAAAAATTGGAATAAATTGTATGATTATTAGGTTTCAGCAAAGGTTCAGATCTGTTGTTGTCCTCAGGTGTATTTCCTTCCTTCTATTAATTATGTTTATAGATCTCATAACAACTTCTCTTAATTTAAGAAAAGTGTTCTAAAGCCAAGGCCAACAAAGCTTTAATGAAGACTCCTCATAACACCGGCTCCAGATCATTTGTCGTTGTCTGATAAGAAATAGTAAGTGTAACATTTTCATTTTATTTTTTATTTTTTAATACAATAAATTCTAATTATTTATAATTTTTTAAATTCATATTATAGAGTCAAACATAACTCCAAGGGCAAGAGTGTAATATGATCACACTGTACAAGCACACACACTACAAGGAAGGTCAGGGCTGGACGTCTGAAGAGGCACAAAGTAATTATGTACGTACAAATAAATTAATATTACAATTTATTTTTTTCTATATAATATTAACTAATAATTTTTTAGTTAACTCGATTTTCTA
>JANZXR010000002.1:37694013-37711466 GCA_027575705.1 Erythroxylum echinodendron
ATCAGCTAGATGAGGTCTGGTCTCTCCTAAAAAGCAGACTTGGAATAGGACACGTAATCTTCAAGTTGGTTGTGGAATCTTCTTTGCTTACGTTACTGCACTTCAGACTGATTTCTGGACCAAATTCGATTAACCATAAATAATAAAATATAGAACTTACATCGTTCAAAATTGGTCACTAGAAAGATCATTGAGTCAGCTTCAATTTGAGCCTTAGATCATAGAAATCCAACGGTTGGATCTTAGATATGAATTTTTTGAATCACAAGAGGTCAGACTAAACGTCTCCAACTTTATGGCAGTCTTCAAATATTTACTTCTCTAAAATGACAACTCTGAAATTTCTGAAACTTGGTGGAAGCATTCTTCAATGAATCAAGATTATGCCTGCCAAATCTTAGAATTTTCTGATGCACAAATTCTGAGATAAAAATTCCCAAAGGTCCAAAGGTCAAATCTGTCAGAAACTGAAAAATAGTGTTAATTTCAACCTATTAAAGACTTTTTGTATTTTATATGTATAAAGCTCTAATAATTATAAAACATGCTAACTAGGCCATAGATATCATAAAACACATGCAAGATACTAAATATAAGGTATTAAAAATATATACAAATATGATTGCATCAGATATTTAGATGCTAGTTTCTAGTTATATCATGATGATAGTATATCACAGTTAGGGTACATCTTCATTCTAAATGGTGGAGCAGTAAGTTGGAAGAGTTCCAAACAACCAACTATTGCAGATTCAACAACCAAACTAGAGTACATTTCAGTGTTAGAAGTGACAAAAGAAGTAGTTTGGATCAAAAAGTTCATCACTGAACTTGGAGTGGTTCCTAGCATTGTTGAGCCCATAGTATTGTATTATGACAACAATAGTGCTATTGCGCAAGCAAAGGAACCCAAGTCTCATCAATGGTCTAAACATGTACTTAGGAAGTTTCACTTAGTCAGGGAGATGATGGAGCAGAAAGATATAGCATTGGAGCGAGCTCCCACTGAAGAGAATCTAACAAATCCTCTTACTAAGCCATTGTCTTAAAAGAGACACATTTGGATAGATATGGTATTAGATTCATAGGGGACTAGCTTTAGTGCAAGTGAGAGATTGTTAGTTTATGCCCTTGTAGCCAATCAATTCGATGTAAATTAATGTATAACATTATTTTGAATTAATGAAAAGACTTTATTTATCTTTATTTATTAATTTAATTAATATTTTATGTTTTAATACTAAAGATAAAATCTTTGGAATAATTATTGTATAATTGAAATTATGATGAGATCATAATTATAAGATTCAATTTACACTTATATATTATTCATAAATGTTCTTAGTTGTAGTTTTATCAAGACGAGATATTGTTGAAACGGTAAAACTAGAACATATTATGTTTCTTTTTTATGAAGAAAATAATTAATCTTATAAATTATTAAAGTATAGAGATACTTAAACTAATGTGTGGATGATTATTAGAGAATAAGTCACTGAATTGATGTTGATTTAAGATAAGACACGAAAAAATTACAATGACACCAAGTAGAAGTTATACGATTAATTTTTCATAACATCATAACTATATTCTAAATCCAATAGAATAATTGCAAGGTTGTCGGTATTATTTTTGCTTGCTATTCTTATAAGTCATGTTTGATTGGTAAAAATCATCTGAAATTTTAAAGATTTAATTATAATATGGATATTAAAGTAAATAAAATGGCGGAATTAAGTCAAAAGCTTATGTACTTTACATTTTTTATATAATTTTGATATTCATATCTCATGGGCATAATAATTGTTTGAGAGACTTTAAAATAAAATTTTGAATTTTCTAAAATTATTCATTGTGTAGTTAGCAAACCTTAACTTTTTGGTAGTTCACAAAAGAAATATTACTTTTTAATCATTTTCAAAATAAGTTTAGCCTACTTTGAAAATACAAAGGTTACTTCTTGAATGATAGTATTAAATAAATCTTGTATTAAAGTATTCTTTTTATCACTATATGTTATAATATTAAAATGCACATAGTAAGTTAAAATAAATTACGTCATTTCTGACATAAGACTGAACCTTTATACAATTTCAATACATTGAATAAATTGTGACTATAATTATATTCACATTGCTTGTAATAACTGAAATAATTTATATTTGTAATATAAGTCCCGATTCATAATTAAGAATTTAATGTCAATCATAAACAAATTTTCTCTAGATAACAATTTCGTAGGTGCATAAGAACAATATATAGCAAAATTAGATATAATATTAGTAGTTAATCAATCATAATTATAACATTGATTAATGGCGGGACCAACAAGTGCCTAGTCAAAAGTTCTTGTCGTTCTTTTGTCTCTCTCTTGTTTTTATTTATTTATTTATATACTTCCATTACGAATTTGCCTTTTCTGTCCGACCAAGGCATGACTAGATGCTTTGTTTCGAGGCATCCAAGTCATCCAAAGTTCCAAATTATACTTGGAACCTTTATGACTAATGTCTCTTCATGCCCTTCCACTGTTTTCATCTGTCAAATGCTTCTTATGCCTTGAATTTAGCAATGGATGTGCCCTAATTATAAAACAAGCCACTTTTTTATAGTATGATTTTGATAAAAGTATAACTATGATGTTTTGCTTTGTACAAATTATAATTATTCTTCAATTTTAGATTGTAAATTACATATAAAATGATTTTTTATAATTTGTCATTGCCTATTTAAATTCATATTCGAAATTTTCTTAAACTGTTTGGATATTTAATTAAGAAAAACAAATAGAAGTCTTAACAAATAAAATAACATATCTTTATACTAAAAATAAGAAAAAGATATGTTTGCTAGCAAGCGAATAAATATAACAATTTAAATATAACCAAAGTTGATCGTACATTAACAAGTATATGTAAGAATGAAGAAAAGTAAATCTTCAAGAAATTTTTACTTTTGTTGTTCTCAAGGGAAAGGAAAAGTGTTCGGCACGAAATGCATGTTTTTTTGTTTGTGAATTCATGGCTTAATCTTGATGATTGAATCATAAGGTCCCATGGAAGTGCGTTAGGTTATTGTTCACTCTAGTATATAAATAAAACGAGCAGTAAAGGACAGGACAAAAGCTGCAACAGAAGTATCATGCATATCATCAAAAACATGGCTTCTCTTCCATTTTTCCTGTTTATTACACTACTCATCAGCACATGTATTTGTTCTGAAGCATCTTTTCTTGCCAAGAGCAACGCCACTTACCAGTGCAATGGCCGTCTAGACGAGTGCTTGATGATCACCGAGGGGCTGGACTTGGAGTTTCTGATTAATTCTCACGACGGTCGTGTCCTGCGGGGACACGCACCAGGCGGCGCGCATACAAGACCGGTATCCGCATTCACCGGAAATCCTACACAAACAGCACCGTGCCCGAAGGGCACATCAATCACGGCATGTCTGCGGAAACACAAATGTAATGGTATCTTTGACTGCTACCAGTGATTCATCGTCAGGATTTTTTGAGGTTCATATGTGTATGTTCTTCCAACTAACGAACAGTAGGTTTACATCATGTGCTCATCTACTTTTTTCTTTTCTTGGTGATCTGTTCTTCAGTTACTTTGCTATGAAGTATGCTGCAATAAGTTTGAGATGGGTTGGAAGGAGTTCTGGTTCCTATATGTTGTAAAATGGTTTACCTTGTTGCTCTTGTTATTCAAATCATTGTAATAAAAGTTCATCTACTCAAACTTGATCCGGTTGGAGTACTCGAACTCAAACTCACACTTGATGACTTCGATTCCCCTGAGATTGGTGATGGAAAATTTTTAATTTGAACTTAGAAGCCCTTCAAGAACTTAAAAGAAGGAAATTCAAAACATATATACATATATTATTTTATTTAATTCATAAATACTAGACATAATTACAAATAATTTTTTAATTTCATTTTAATTCTTAAAATTATTGGTACTCTCAAAGTTATAATTAAATTTGACTTAGATTACACGTTAAAATCTTATTATTAATGTGTTTCTATAACATTTTAATAAAAAAAATTAAAATTTCAATAACATAAATAAGTACGTTAAATGTTTGCTTATTTATATTATTGAAAAATGATAATTTAAATTACAATTCCATGATAACAAGATGTCCTTGGGATATTTCATAAATTTAGGTACCTTTAATATTATATAATTAAAAGTATAAATAGTAAAATATTAAATTAAAATAAAGAAAATAAAAATGGGAATAAACTATTTGATAAAGTATAATTAGTCATGTTAATGTAAACGCAAATGAAATTTACATATTCATCATGCTCATAATAATAGCAGCACGAATACTAGCCATTTTGTCTACTTGTCCAGAAGAGCAAATATCATCATGTATTACATCATCTTCATTGTGCAAATTAAGCTCTCCATCCACACCATACTTTTTGAAATGAGGATATCTTGAGAATGATGGCGGATATAGTTGTTAAGTGTCATAGTTGTGACCACAATTTTCACTTGCTTATCAAATGGATATCCAGGCATTCTTTCAAGTATGCGCCACTTCTTCTTCCATATGCCAAAGGTCCTTTCAATCACGCTCCGCAATGATGAATGAATATGAACAAAAGTCTCCTTTGGTCCACTCGGTGCACTGCCATGACTGAATTTTGGGAGATGATACTTTTGGTTTCTATAAAGGCCTAAATAACCATTTCTATTGGATATCCAGCATCCAATAAGTAATATTTACTTGTAATAAGTAAATCACATTAGAGGTGTACAACGAAGAAATGTTTTCAAGGAATGAATTTAAAGTCATGTATACATAGTGATCATATAAATTATCGACATATGTATAACTTTTACCTTGGGGAGGTTTTGGAAATTTTACGCAATGTGAATTGAGGGCACTATTGAATATGCGAGCATCATGTGCAAACCCTTCCCAACCAAGCCAAGCAAATGTAAATAGCACATCGAAATTGCATATTGCCATTATATTTTAAGTAGGTTGGCCTTTTCGTCCAATGTAAGGCACTTGTAGTGAAGGTGGTAGAGTTGCCTTTACATTAGGCATGTCAATGGATCGGACTGAGCCCGAGCTGTCTCGGTGGCCTGGGATGGGCTAGCCCGTAGCCTGACTCGTGGCAATGACCTGCCATTTATTTTTTAAAGCAAAAAAATTTCAAAACGACGTCTTTTCCAAAAAAGGGGTGGGCCACGGGCTAGGCCAACTATGGTTGGCCTGTGGCCCTGCCAACCTAGGCCAAAAACGAGCCATGCCAGGTGGGCCGAGCCATTATTGCCATCCATACTTTACATTAGTTCCATCGATAGCACCAATGCAATTATGAACATATAAGAAAAAAAAAAGAATGTGCAAAAATGTTAGTTCAAAATTTTCGTAAATTGAAAAGAATTTACCTTAAAGTGAGGTTAGTAGCGAGAGTCATTTTTTATCTTCAAAGGAACTATTTTGAATTTTGGATTAGGGGTATTTATGATGTCTATGACAATGGTAGCTACAATATCCAATACGGATGCAAAATTCCTAGAGACGGTCTCACCAGAATGTTGAAAATTTTTGTGAGACGACTATCCTATTGAGCTTTTTCTGGAAGTGTAAGATTCTTTTGACTCGCCATCTACAAATAACACATAAAAAATTAATTAGAATAATAATAATTGGTGTGGTGCAACTATTATAAAGCAATAATCCATTCAAAATAATAGTCTAAAGAAAAAACCCTTCAGATCAGAAGCATGTCAAGCAGGACAAGACAGCATAACCTATGAATAATAAAAAAACTAGTGGCTTGCTATCTCAATTGCAAGATTAATCAAGGACTGTAAATGCAAAAACTCATATATTGGAGCTAACATTTTTCATTTTGCAGCTCATGTTGCGGGAAGAAAACCAAGTAGTCGTTACATAAACTCCATACCAAATTAAATATAAAAGCTACTGCAACAAAAGGAAAAAAGAAAAAAAAACACGGAGACAAGCGAGATGGCGAGCACCTAAAAGGACGAGGAGCATTGAAAGCCAGAGAGAACGAGGAAGACGATACGTTGGACTTGCTTTTTATTAATTGAGAGTATAATGGAAAATAATAATTATCAGAAGGTTATTAATGAAAAGTAGAATTTTTATTATAGAAGCGCTTTCCTACCGTAACCTTCTTTCTACTTATCAATTTTGCAGCGGCATCACACTTTCCTCCAACCTCCAGTTGTTCACCCGTAGATACAAACATGTGATTACGTTTGAAAACTGTGGTAGGTAAATACTTATCTCTATTATATTTGGTACTTCTGTCGTCTGCAGCCAAATTTAAAAAGAAATCAACTTCCATCAATACAAAATAATGTAGTAGTGGAAAGTAGGGATCGGTCTCACGAGTAATTTTTAACGGTAAAATTTAGCGAGTTTAAAACTAAAACAAATAGGGGGATTTGGTTCACGTAATTTAAGAAATTGAAATAACAAAAATCAGAAATTAACAAAAAAAATTGGATCTGAAAATTTAAGAGACAAACCTTGGTTTCGGGAGGTCGATGTTATCACGCTAAAATGGATCCTTGATATAAACTTTCAATCATTAATAAACATTCATTGGGGATGTTTTCTCTTAAGTGTAATGACTAGAAACATATATCCTAGCATTCTTATTGAACAACAACCTAGATACGATCGTAGATTCAATTGAATAATAGCTTTACAAATCAAGAAACCAATGAGCAAGAGAAATACATATACGACACGCAATCAATCAAGCAAATATCTTCTTAGAATTTCCGACTCTAACACAGACGAAGGATAGTCAACCATAGACGAAGGAAAGTCATCCACAGACGATAAGAAATAC
The DNA here is from genome assembly GCA_027575705.1 of Erythroxylum echinodendron. NCBI lineage: Eukaryota > Viridiplantae > Streptophyta > Magnoliopsida > Malpighiales > Erythroxylaceae > Erythroxylum > Erythroxylum echinodendron. The sequence continues at coordinate 37,700,879 of JANZXR010000002.1, forward strand.
GGACACTAGGTGGTCGATACAGACGATAGAATAGTCAACCACAGATGATAAAACACAGACGCTAAGTGGTCAACTCAGACGATAGAACAGTCAACCACAGACGATAAAACACAGACGCTAAGTGGTCAACTCAGACGATAGAATAGTCAACCACAGACGATAAAACACAGATGCTAAGTGGTCAACTCAGACGATAGAGTCAAACATAGACAATAAAACACAGACGCTAAGTGGTCAACTCAGATGATAGAATAGTCAACCACAGACGATAAAACACAGACGATAGGTGGTCAACTCAGACGATAGAATAGTCAACCACAGACGATAAAACACAGACGCTAAGTGATAAACTCAGACGATAGAATAGTCAACCATAGACAATAAAACACAGACGCTACGTGGTCAACTTAGACGATAGAATAGTCAACCACAGATGATAAAACACAAACGCTAAGTGGTCAACTCAGACAATAGAATAGTCAACCACAGACGATAAAACACAGACTCTAAGTGGTCAACTCAGACGATAGAATAGTCAACCACAGACGGTAAAACACAGACGCTAAATCTTTACAGACGAAACATCTATGCTCCTGGACATCTCTAAGTCTTCATCAGCTCTCATATAAATACCTAAGTATTCATATATGCTTAGTGAAAAAACAGAGCATATCACCTTTTCATATCTAACTCTCTACACTAATCGTATGCATCATTTTATTTCTATTTCAACTCCAAGAACCATTTCACAACTCCTGATCACTAATAATCCATTAAAACCCAAATGACACCATATCCTCAAATTTTCATCCCTTTATCACAGTGTTCAAAATATAATGATATGAAAATGACATGCTCATGCAGATGACAGTAACTCATCAGATTTATTTCAAAATCTCTAATTCTAAAGAATTTATTCACTACCTTCTTGTTGAAAAACTCTAAGATCTTCAATTATCTCCTAAGCCTTAATTTCATGCACAATCACGTACTCCTCTGTGAACACTAACCAACTTCTAGTTTTTCTTAGGGTAGAAGAAACACTTTAGGAGTAAAGAAAATGGTGAGGGATATGAAGAATCAGAGTTAACTCTCAGAAGGAGTTTGATGGAAAACTCTGTATATGGCAAGAAATTCGGAGAAGATGATAACAAGGAGAGAACTTAGGAAAAGAACAAACCCCCTTTTTAACTCTCGAATTTCTCAAACTTACTTCTGACACATGATAAAGGCAACTTTACACTTGTCACTCTCCTATGGTCTAAGTTCTAACTTAGTTTCTTTTGAAACTAACTCCCTTTAACTCTCATCTTTACAATCCAACTATCTCCAAATCTTCATTTGATTTCTTCTCTTCTTTTTTTCTTATTTTCCATAATATTTTATAAATTACAAAATAAATCTTAAGTTCACCAAAATTCATAAATCTCACAATTCTACGAACTAATAATATTTTCAATGCAGAAACATCCAAAATTCTCAAAAATTCATAATTCAATCCAATTATACCTGAAATTATTCATGAATGCATGTACACTTAAATTCATATGCAGAAAAGTTCACTATTCACTTGTATAAGCAGGTCATATTATGCATGAACATAAAAATGCATCTCTTGCCTCTCACTGAGCACTCCTATTTACCATTCTAATCTCACAAAGGTAATGGGATGTTACAAAGTAGGTGGTTTTCATAGGTAAGAAATGGGCTAACTTTATCAACCTATATACAATCACCCAAATTAAATCACTTAGAGTCCTTGTAAAAGGTAGGCCCACCATGAAATCCATTATGATCTTTTCTCATTTTCATTCAGGAATTAGCAATGGTTGTAGCTTACTTGATGGCTTTTGATGCTCATCTTTTACTTGTCAGCAAGTCAAACATTTAGAGACATAGTCAGCCACATCATTTTTCATACCATCCCATAAATATGTCTCTCTAATGTTATGATACATCTTGATGGAACTCGGATGTACATTGAATATTGCATAGTGTGCTTCCTTTAAAATCTACTACTTCAAGTTCTCTACATCTAGAATATGCAATCTCCCATTCATCTTTAGTATACCTACCCCATCAATCTCGAAATTTGTGTGATGTCGTTCTTGTACTCGATACATAAGTTTTTTAAGCTTAGGATCTTGACTTTGAGCGATCTTTATGCTCTCCAACAATACTAATTGCACTATGATGCTCATTAATAGTACTCTTAAATCTAAAATTTGAAATTGAGCACCTTGATTCATCAAATCATGTAACTCCTTAGTTAAAGCTCTCCTCCCTACTAAGACTTATGCTAAACTACCTGAGAATTTCCTACTTAGTGCATCTGCTACAACATTTATCTTTTTAGATATTGAATCCTAAAAACATAATCTTTTAGTAGTTTCATCCAGTTTCTTTGCCTCAAATTTAAGTCCTTCTGTTGAAATATATATTTTGGACTCTTATGATCTATGTAAATTTCACACATCTCACCATACAGATAATGTTTCCAAATCTTTAAGGAAAAAAACACTATCGCTACCTATAAATCATGAGTATGGTAGTTTTGTCCATACTTTTTTAATAGCTTAGAAGCATAAGTAATCACCTTATCATTATGCATCAACATGCAACCTAAGCCAACTCTCAAATCAACACAATAAAATTGAAATCCTACACCTTTAGTTGTTAATGTTAGGAATAAAGCTATAGTTAAACACTTTTTTATCTTTTGAAAGTAGACCAAATGAATTGGGCATTTTTTGTGTTGTACGTGTCAATAGGGTTGCTATCTTAGAAAAGTAATAGAAAAATCTTCGATAGTACCCTGTCAATCCCAGAAAGCTTTATACTTCTTTCATTGTCTTTTGTCTTTTTTAGTTTGTTACAACTTTCCCCTTCTTCAAATCTTTGTACCCCTTTTTAAGATACTATATGTCCTAAGAATGTGACACTCTCAAGCCAAAATTCACATTTCTAGAACTTGGCATATGACTGATATTCTCAAAGTGTTTGCAACACTACTGCGCTTAATTTGTTCAAGAATATACCAAAATTTATCAATAAAGACAATCATAAACTTATCTAATAACAATTTGAACACTATATTCATTAGATCCATAAAAGTTGTTGGAGTGTTAATAAGGAAAAATGATAATAATACTAGGAATTCATAATGGTTTTATCAAGTCCTAAAGGCAGTTTTAGGTATATCCTCTCCTCTGATCCTCAACTGATGATATCTGAACCTTAGGTCAATTTTAGATAAATGGATAGAACCCTAAATTTGATCGAATAAATCGTCAATTTGGGGTAATAGATACTTGTTATGTATAGTCACCTTTTTCAACTACATATAGTTAACACAAAACTAGAGATAACCATCCTTTTTCATTAAAACAATATCGGTGCACCCTATAATGATGTGTTCGGTCTAATGAAATCTTTATCCAATAAATATTACAATTGCTATTTAATTTCTTTAACTTTGATGTTGCCATTCTATATGGAGGTATAGAAATTAGAGTTGTACTAGGTATTAAATCAATGCATAACTTGGTATCTCTCTCTAGATGTATCCCTAGTAACTTTTTAAGAAATACATCTAAAAACTTCCAAACTATTATAACATTCTAAAGGCTACTAATTTCTATAGAGGTAACCATGATTGAGGCCAAAAACCCTTAACACCCTTATCTGAGTATCTTATTGCCCATTAACACAAAAATTATATTAGATGGGATGGTTCTCTTATCATCCCCAAAAGTAAACTCTACCTTACCTAAAATCTAAAACACCACTTTCTTTTATCTACAATCCAGGCTAGCATAATGATTAAACAGTCACATCCCTAATACTACTCCAAAATCCATAACTAGAAACACTATAAGATTCGTTACTAATATCCTACCATTAATCTCCATATGGCATGAGTAGTTCATCAAATCCACCTATATGGCATAACTAATAGGTGTGGATATGAACAAGGATTATTCCATCTTACATAGTACTAATAAGTCATTTTTTTAAGCTAACTTTGGATATAAATCTCTTTAATGTGTTGGAATTTTTATTTAGAATTAATAGACTTGTTTCTTAATTATTATCAGGTGATTTTGAACACATGGGAGTTGAATTTGAATAAAAAATATGCAAGAAAAGCAAAGGCAATTCAAATTTCCAGCTGGCAGAAAGTTTTTGACTAATAATTAAGTTTTTGACTAATTATTGATTGAAAGTTATGGTGATTGGAAGTAAGGGTGTCTAAATAGGGGCAGCGTCGCGATCGTAACACGGTATGATCGCGACTTTCTTCGTTTTTCCTGCTACTGTTCATTAAAAGTCGCGATTGTAACTCGGTGCGATCATGACTTTCCTATTTTTTTAGTCTCTCACGCCCGTGACTGTGATGCTTTTGAATTAAGATTTTCATTTCCTAAATTCAAATTGATATAAATTCTTCTTACACACAAATTAAATATTCTTGGTTCATTTTTGGGTATGGAAAAATTTTTATAAATTCTGGGGTAATATTTTTATCTTTCCTAGGAATTTTCTTTATTTAAAAATCATTATTATCTATTTCTTTTAATTTGATCTCATTTATTAAATTGTGTATTAATTGTTTTTATTAAATTTTTGTTTTCAATAATTTAAATTTTATGCCTATAATTATTCTACGATCCCACCATAAATTTTTCTTGCCTAGTCTTTAATTAAATTTAAATGCTATAATTTATTTATTTCATTGCAATGTTTCCAAAATATATATGTATAATAAACATCAAATGGTGACACGTAGTTACCATAAAATTCGTGCGGGGACCGGGGCCAACAGTAGGTGACAGGAGTACCAATTCTTCAAAATTCGTGATTGTCACTAATAATGTCCTAATTTGATGCAATCTCTAATTTTCATCTTCTAAAATAAAACAAATATTGAATTTTCTATTTAAGCACTAAAATAAATCCAAAAAGGTAGATAATTTCAATTAATATATCAAGATAACATCTTATCAAATTCTTGCACATCGGACTCACGCTTGTCCTCAAGCATACATCAATTCCATACATCAATTATCCTCATAACAACCTCTCATTCTTTCATGTTATCTAGAAATATCCAAAAGCTAATTCATATTAAATGTTTAGGATAAAATAACAAGTGAGAAAATTAGCACTCATAGGACACATTATTAGAATTAAAACATAGTATCTCATCAATTCCATCAAAATCAAATGAAATAAGACTTGACACCTTTCACTGATTTCACTCTATACACTTAAAACGTTTAGGGTTCATTAAGCTCTCAACTGAAAAAATAGCAAGTTATTTCTATAAGCTTACTCAAAAATCATCTCTCCACCACTAAAAAAAAATGAACTTAATGCATAAATCAAAGGACTTGATAAGGGTTGTAATGTGGCTTAGGTAAGATATGACAAAAATAGTTAAATAAATTGAAGGAAATCATACAAACTTATTTGCACAAGTTTTCAACTTAAATCAATTCAAAACTCATTTGATTCAAATAGCATCCCTTTCAATCACCCTTTTTTCTTCTTCTTCTTTTTTTCTCTTCTTTTTTAATATATCCTTTTAAAACAAGAACATCAAAGAGGAGCTCTCTTTTCTACTTCTCCCCCAATTTATAAAAATCAAAATAATGTAGCTTGAATCAACTAATTTACTTTTCATGGAAATAGTCAAAATCTTATGCAAATAAGCTTTAAACAATTCCTTCAATTTAGTCAAAATCATTAAATATATCAACAACAAAAAGGGTAAAAGTGTCTTATAACAAGGTTATTATGCAAGAAAAGAAAGGGTAAGGCTTAAATTGGTTTTCTAGGAATAAAAAGTAAGGTAGGCTTGTTTTGGTCAAAAATGATTATCATAAATGCCCTTATCATCTTTATACACAAATTCATCAAAAATGTGGTCTCAATATGTATTCAAAAGCAAGTTTTAGCATAAAGAAGTTATGGTTGATAACACACAACAAAAAGATATGTATGATCCCATATGTGATGAATGCTCTTAGGCCCAAAACTCATGTAGATATCAAAATGCATCAAGTCTTACACACTTTCATTCAACAAAACGAATTAGATACTTAAAATAATTTAATGTATGCTTGTCTCTCTCATGCATTATTTATTAAACCAAAAATGTACCCTAACTTAAGGATTATTTATAAACAACCATCAAAAAATTATGAGGCTATCATGAGGAATAATCAATATATAAATCATAGTATCATGAGTCCACACAAAATCACAAAGTTCATCATAATATAAACACTTACTCCCCCACACCTAAATCATGCATTGTCCCTAATGTATGCATAAGATACTCACATCTGACAAAAATAATCAACAGAAATAAAGCACAGAATAGAAGACTCCCCTAAGATGTGAGTGTCGGTGGACATAAAGGTAGCACCCCTATAAACTGGAGCAGAGTCTGCATCCAAATTCTTCTCAATTTTAGAAATTTTTCATTCTAATATTTCTAGCTAAAAATGATACTTATGTCAGATTGGTGGAGCCAGAAGATACAAAGGTGGTGGAATGTCACTATCCGCTCGTTGAGTTGATGATGAACCATTTTAGGAAGACCATAATGTGGTATAAAATGAAATGTTCTCCGTTGTTACTCAATTACCCCATCCTACTTAAACAAGCCTTATCTAAAGGGCTATGCATATTAGTGTCAATAAGCTCAATTGAATTCAAATTAATAGTCAAATGAGTGATAAGAGAACTAAGACATAAATTTTTATTAGACGAGAGAATAATGTTAAATTGCATTTCCGACCAAGCTCCTAAATTAACTCGTACTTTGTTTACCATATATTAAATAAAGAATAACTCAGCTTTAGTGCAAGTACACGTTGTAGCCTACCATCTTAAATAATTAAATGCCAATAAACACTGTATATAAATTCACTTCATCTCATTAAGATAACTACCCTTAGATTTACTTGGATGATAAACAAATGGGTTCAGATGACATATTCTTGAAAAGAATTAAACTCACCATACTCCACACAGATTCTTTGTACTAAGTCAAAGTAGCATATTCTTCATCTATTAACCCTAAGGATAAATTAAAACCAGTGATACTAGTTTGAATTCGACACTCATTTTCTGTATTGTATCACATTAAGACTACTTAAACTAAAATTGTCTAATTTATCAAATTCAATAAAAACTGGGCAATGAATCAACACAAAATGCTTCCAACTCATATCAATAAGCATATCATCAAATTTGTTTTTAATTTTCAAATCTTCTGAGGAGGAGGAGTGTACTTACTTACCATTATTAATATATCGAGACTTAATAGTAGCTTACCATTGTTTTCGCTTTTTAATTAATGTTACAAGTGAGACAACCTCACAAGTTCGACTTAGCTGGTAGCAAAATAGAGGTGTTTTTTGCTATTCGTGCACGCTTCCTTTTTTTACTGGTTTCAATTCCTGCAACAAAGTGATGGTGTGCAATTGCAGCCACTGGCAATTTTCCTTTTATTGTAGTCTTAGCAGTGACTTTAGGCTATATTTGGTTAGGGGTTTAGGAATGGAATGGAATGGAATGTAATATTATTTCATCTTTTGGGAGGAGGGTTTATAATAGAATGGATTGGAATAGGATAGAAGGGGAGGGTTTCACATTATATCTTATTCTATCCTAAACAGTAAAAATGAGTTACCTCCGATTTGGGAGGTTTAGGATGGAATGTAAAATAATAAATATGCAATACCTAATATACCCTCAATAATTTTTTATGATACCAATTATACACTCAACCTTTTTAACATGTGTTTTATTCTATCAAGGGTAAAATAGTCATTCATTATTATTATCCATACATTACATTTCATTTCATCCATCTTCCAAACAAATCTTACTATATTATATTATGAACTCTTTTATCCCTCCTAAATAATAATTTTCTAATTTTACATCCATTTACTATTGGTTATCTATTTGTGTTGGTAATTTTCAAGACAGCCTGCGAAAAAAAGAAACACAAATTAAGGTTTTTCTCTTTTTTAAATTAAATAAAAATGTTTTATATTTTTAATTTATTATTATTATTTAATTTGTTTTTTAACTAATGTGTAGATTACACTTTGTTTTTAAATATTATATTTTTTATTTTAAAAATTAATTTGAAAAAAATGACAAGAAAACTTAGGTTTTCATTTTAGAAAACTAAATCACATAAGGCATGATCTCGTCTTATGAGATTTAGTATTCCAAAACTTTAAGAATTTTGTTCCAAAAGGTTAAATCACATAATACATGATTTAATTATGAGATTTAGTATTTACTCCTGACAATTAAATTATATAGGATGTAATCATGCCTTATGAAATTTAGTAATCTGGAATTTTAAGCCCCCTTTTCCCTTTAAGCCAATAAATTTATTTTTCAAAAGCAACCAAATGAAGAATATATATTGCTAAAACAAATTAACAAAAACTATCATATTTTGGATTGCTTTTCGAAAAGTGTAATTGTTTAACATCGTTATGCTCGACAGAGCTAGTTCTTCTCAAACTTCTCTATATGATAGAAGTTCCAAGTCAATATAACCACATTAGAAACCATCATCTCCTCATAAAATGGTTTCAATCTACATCCGTAACCTTAAAATTCTTTCTGGTCTCTAAACATTTTATTTCCATTACACCATGAAAAAATATATTAAAGACAATAAAAGGGCCGAGCTATCTAGAATATAACTTACCTGGCATAAGCTTTAATCGAGAATTATATAATAACAATTTCAGTCTCACCTCAAATTGCTTCCTTAAGATCATATTATCATGGAACAATTTGGTTTTCTTTTTGTAAATTTTCACATTCTCATAAGCATCCAACCTAATTTCCTCTAGCTCTTGCAATTGCAACTTCCTTTCCTTCCTAGCTTTGGCTAAATGCATGTTGCAACATTGCATCGCCTAATAAGCTTTATATTCAATCTCCACAGGTAAATGACAAACTTTACCAAAAACTAATCGATAAGGAGAGAATATTCCTATCAGTGTTTTGTAAGTTATATGGTATGCCCAAAGAGCATCGTCTAGACGTCAACTCCAATCCTTTCAACTAGTATTCATAGTCTTTTCTAAAATAGATTTCACCTCTCTATTTGATACTTTCTCTTTTCCATCTGTTTATAGATAGTAGCTACTCAATGATGCACACCATACTTCTTCATCAATGTTGTCATGGCTCTATTACAAAAATTACTTCCTTAACCACTAATAATGCACGTAGGATTCCAAGTATATTTTAAAAATTAGACTTTGTAAATCCTATAATGGTTACAAAATCATCATTTTTGTGGATTTTGTTGCCATCCACTTAGAAATATAATCAACAATCAAAAGTATATAAGAAAAACTACAAGATGAAGGGAAAGGCTCCATAAAATCAATAACTCGTACATCAAATATCTCGATTATAAGAATTGGGGTTTGGGGCATCTCATTTCAATGAGATAAAATACCTGTCTTTTAACATTCATCACAACTTTTACAAAACACATAAGTATCTTTAAATAAAGTAACTCAATACAATCCACTATCCAAAACTTTGCTAGCAGTTCAGTTAGGACCAAAGTGACCACCATATGCATAATTGTGACAAAAAGATAAGACAGAATATTGTTCACTCTCTAGCACATAATACTTTATAATTTGATCAAAGCCGAACTTCCATAAGTATGGCTCATCCCAAACATAATATTTTGTCTTATTGCTTATCTTTTCCTTTCTAGACTTACTAATGTAATTAGGTAAAGTTCCATTAACTAAATAATTAACAAGGTCTGCGTACCACAAAATCATACCTTTCATTTGGAGCAATTACTCATTATGAAAAGTTTCATAAATAGGTGAAATATCTTCATCTCTTACCAACTTATTCAAGTAATCTGCTACTAAATTTTTTACACCTTTTCAATCCTTTATTGTCAAATCAAACTCTTAATGTAACACTCCACTCCCACTGAATCCGAACCCGCTATCGATAGTGATATCCGAGTCCGTGCCCTACGAGGGCGGTATGCCACATCACTAAATAATCGAAAGTCGGTATATATTTTTTTTTTGAAACTACACACTGAAATCAGCAGAAACTTTTATTAACCAATTGGGCCCATTTCAAATTGCCACAATATAATCATTTCCAATTTCTCAAAAGTATTATAAACTGTAATATTCGTTTACCAAAAATTACAAACTGTAATATTTGATTTCAAATAATACAACAATTTGCGGAAAATACTATCAGTGTCAAATAAAGAAAATCAATGCAGACGCGAACTGATCCCGACCTCTATCTTTGACTTGCATGCAATAGACATACTCCCGTTGTCTAACGGGGTATTCTTCGGAGTCCTGAAAAATAATTGCAAATTTTGGGTGAGTTTTGCGAACTCAGTGAGTGACCATCATCAATGGCTCACCCAATCACATAACACAGAATTCACACAGTTCATACTCACCCAATTACATATCACATTATTCACACAGTTCATATTTCACACTTATCACAGTTTAATCATTTCCATTATGCACAT
>JANZXR010000002.1:37735136-37750735 GCA_027575705.1 Erythroxylum echinodendron
TCTTAATTTCTCCTTTTAATTCCATCAATCTAAGAAATAAACTCCTCCACCCATAGACATTCTAATTAAATCCTAACAAAATAAATTAATCAAACTCAACCTCAAAATAAACTGAACACATGCTTATTTAGTAAGAAAAGGAATCGGGGCCCAACAATAAGGGTAGCTTTTAAGGAGACTGCTCGAGGTGGTGCATCTTCTGGTGTTTATGATGATGATTGCTGCTAAGTCTGTAATTTCCAAAACAACTTGAAGATCAAGATTTCCTCTAGGAGAATAGAAGCTGCTTCTTAACCAAGTTCATGTGAAATTAATGACAATGAATGGAATCCCAATTTTTTCTTAGATGGAAGCTATCATTCTCAGATAGGTAAAGCACGAAGTTCCACTGAGAAATCTGCAGTACTTGATGCAAAGAGATGTGTTCCATCTGAATTCATGGAGATTCAACAGAAGAAAAAGTAGAAAATGGGCCACAGTGTGACACGTCAACCATTTTAAAAACACTGACGGGTCACAATTTTGGTCTTTTCTTCAATGTGCCAGTGGATCCAGTTAAGCTGGAGATCCTTAATTATTTCTCAATAATTATAGAGCGTATGGATTTAGGAACAATAAAGTCCAAACTGGACAAAAATCTTTATCTCTACCCTGAAGAATTTGCCGTTGATGTTAGATTAACCTTTTATCTTCTAACATGTTTAAATATATATGTTTTGCTATTTTAGTTGTTCTGTTTGATTTTGTTTCGTAATTACTTTGGAGATTGTAACTTTTCATAATCAGTTAGTAATTTATGTTATCATAAGCAATCTCAAATTCATGAAATATTGTATTTTGATTTATGCTTCAGTGCATTTTATTGTGGATGCTTTAGGAGGCTGTGAAGAGTGGTAATGCAACCCCATGTACGATGAGATACCTGAAAATAAATGTTTTGTTTATACTGTAGCTGTGGATAAGTTTACATCTTCATTAGATATTAGTGTTGTATTGACAGGCCCATACTTTTTATATATACTTGTGATACCATCAATTCCATTATATGTTTCTGCTATTGTTGCCTTCTACTCCTGGGGATCTTACATCTTAAGGCTTCCTTGCTTTGGTTGGGTAAAATTTTTAGTGATTTTGGGAGGACCTTAAGTAAAAACTTTTTATTGTTTCTCCAATGTCTTTTTGATACTTGCGACCTGGTTGTTTTTCCATTGTTTTTTTGACATACACAAGCATATTTCTATTGTAATTCTTTTTCTGTCATTATTAACATCTGTATGTTTCATGTTTATATTGTGTTCCTGTCTCTGACAACTTTTTCGATGTTTCACTATTTTTAATTTCTCTAGTTTCAAATCTATTAGTTGTTTATAATTTTTATTTTGGCACCTCTTGTTTTCATTGTCGTTTCAATACTATGTCCGTAGTTGAGCATCGCTTTAGGTGTACTACTGCCTTCCTTTTAATTTGTTCATTTTGTTCCCTTTTATCCTGTGGGTCTTTCGTCACACTGTGGTTTATCTTGCTTTCCTGTTTGATGGCATGGTTTTAAGGAGGAGTCAGTGATTTTTTGGTTTTTTTGGCTTCTAATATATTTTGTCTATTTTGCTTGTCAGCACTACTTTAAATAACAGAGCAAGACTAAGAGAAGTTAGCTTTTAGCTAGTTTGTTTAGGTTTTTAGGCAAAGTGTCAAGGATTGAAGTTTGGATCCTAAGAATTTAATGAAATCTGTAGTCCAAACTTTAGTTTGTTTCACTCAATGGACTTACATATGTACTCATTTTAGGTCGGCGACTTTGGACCTTTAAGTATCAAGGAGACAAAAAGAGGTTATCAAAACTCAAGGTATATATTCGAACTTAATTGGGGTCTATGTGTTTGATGCAGACATACTTTTGTATCTTTTGTAGTTCTAAGTTTTAATTTATGTGAAACATCGTAAGGAACTTTCATAAGCAATTTGGGTAAAATTTATATGTAAAATAAACTTATGTTTAATAATAAAATGATCCTCATATTCATTAGGTTATTAGTAATAAAATTTACTAATGTAGCAATGCTTCAAAACATGACAATTGGTAAGAAAATAGAAAGTTGGAGAGGCCAATGGTGACCTTTGATGCTCTTTTTTAAGTGTGATGGTTAGCAGGGTTGGTCAACCCAAACCCAAACTTTTTTACTTCATCTCTAATGGATCTGAATCATATGGATTTAGCTTTGACAACCTGAGGTGTAATCGAGCTAAGTCAATTCCAAAAACCCGTTCCTAATGGCCGACAGTAGTCTATCATTGTAAATTCCTTAATCAATCACCTCCTTTTTTATATCAAGTTTTGTAATTTTTAGCTATGGATGTGGCTTACGGGACTCTTATAAATCTCCTTTTCTTCACGGTCATCCGTGTCTCGTGAATTCTATACCAAACTGACAAATCGTTGCGACACAAATCCCCAAAGTCAATGAATACTTTAATTGTTCTTGGATCAGGTGAGATCACAGTTCCATATAACTTGATTCATTTTTGCAGATTTGATTGCTTAACGAAGTGGGTTTACCCCGTTGAATGTGGTTGTAGGTGGGCATACAACTGAAATGATCAATGTGTTGTCTGTGCTACAAAAGGAAAGATTTTGCCCTCGGTATTATATTGCAGCTACCACTGACAATATGAGCCTCCATAAAGCTCGTGTTTTGGAGGGCACGATTGATGACACAGTGGGTGTGGGTAATTTGTGATTTTACTTCATTTCGTTTATTTTATGGCTGTGTATGCATTGTTCAATTTCCGTTGATTCAATTGTTGGTTTTGAGATATGCATGTAATGAGATGTTAAAAGTTGCTGATTGAGGTCTATGGACTGCACTTCCTTAAGAACAGAAGTGGTGTTATGTTGTTATTGAATGTGATTTTGGGAGTACATCAGTGATATCCAATCGCATCTATGATAAGGGGAAAAAAAATCAACTGCCGGAATTCAGGAAGTAGTTAACATTATTGGCATCAGAGTTTTGGGAGATGGATGGTGTACTTTAGTACTTCCGGGGCTGTAAAGCTTTTAAAGTAAGCTACGTGTATGAAAGCCATAAAATATCTGCCAACATTTCCTAATCTTTTTACTAATATTTAAACCCTCAAGTGTAGGACCTAGATCCAGTACCCTAATATGCATAGTTGACATTAACTGTTCCATAGACAACCGTCACCCTTTAAAATCAAGTAAAGAAGGTAGCTATTAACTTTTCTTTCATTTCATAAATATTGTTATTACTAATGTTATTTAATTTTGTAATTCAAAATTGGTTATTTGCAGATGGGGGATAGAGGAGCCACTGTGCAATTTTTGCAAATTTACAGAAGCAGGGAAGTTGGACAATCGTACATAACCTCTGTTGGGACAATATTGGTAGCTATATCTCATGCATGCTGGCTAATGATAAGAATCAGACCAGAAGTGGTACGATAGTGTTTACACTGAAAAATGGGTTCGGCCCATTTTTACTATTTTTGGACTAAAAATTCGAAGCCCAAAGATAGCCCATGGTTCAGAGTCCAAAAGAAAACCATTGATCCCGACCCATCAGATTCCAGTGTCTAGCAAAGAGGGAAATAGTAGAATTGGAGTTGCATTAGGAGTCTAGAAGTTCAAGATAAAAAGGAGATAAGATGATAAACTTGATAAAGTTTTATCCAAACTTTATCTTTATCTAATAGGATAAAGTTTTATCAAAATCCTATCTCTATCTGACAGGATGAAGTTTAATCGAATTATAAGTCTGATTAAGGCTGGACACCCATAAGTTTTGGCTATAAATAGAAGTTTTGAAGAAGGAAAAGCTCTACAACCTCTGACATATCAAAAGCCTAGCATCCCAGCAAATCTATTAACTTATCTCTATTTTTGGCAATTCTCTATTCTTTCTTAGCATTAGTCTTTCTTTTCAATTTTCATTAGCAATTTTCAATTTGTTAGTCATTGCGTTTTGCCGAATTGTTTATCAATAAAGCAAAATTCTTTCTGTTAGATTTTTGTCCCTTTCTACCATACACAATCATTTGATTTTAATCAGAGATTACGAGTCGCGATATTTTCTTTCTTATTTCCTAGTTTGGAATCACTTTAAACTCCTGGCACGCTCGTAAACCAAAACAAAGGGCTACGTGTTAACCTTTAATCAAAATAAAGGAAAACATATTTTTGGCATGCCCGGTGGGACCACGCAACGACGAAAACAAGATCTAGTAAGAGTATTGACATTTCTATCAATGGAGGTGATGATGTGGAAAACGTTGCAACAGCAATGCAGGAAGACCAACCTCAATCCGTTGAGTTAAGTCATGCAAGCAACATTGAGATCCTTTTAACAAAGGTTCTGGAGGTCATAGAAAAATCGACAGCTCTCTTGAACACTATGGGGAGTAACCAAAAGAAGCTTTTAGCCGAGGTCAGCAGATCTGCCATGCCAAGAAAAGACAAAGACATAGGCAGAGAAGAATCAAGCAAGACACTGCGTCAAACCGAATAGCAGGCCAGCAAGACACTGCGTCAAACCACAGCTGCATTTTTCTTTTCAATCTTCAATTAACACACTCACGTCACTTTAATGCCCACTCCCCCATTTAATTGCAAGACCCAAGAAAAGAAACCACGGAAGCTCCAATTTTAACGCCCACTCTACTCACTTTTTTAATGCATACAAAACCACGCAAACTCCAGCTCACTTTTTCAAAAAATACATTTATGCAGAGATTATTTTCAAATTACGTGATGAGATAGACTCCTTTCATAACAAGGAGATATCCACGTATATAGATAGACTTCAAAGGTTCCACTGTAAATAGGATGCATATTTAAGGTAGATTTCTTCAGTGATAAGGACTATAGATGCAATCTTCAATCCATATAATAATTCCAATTATCTTATATGTCCAATTTAAAATTCCAAAATCAAACAAAGAATATATAAACTATATTCTAACAATTAGTTTATCAAAGTGGTTAGGGGGTGGGTGAATGCATTTTCAATCACTGATATGTTCCTCGTATCAATTGCCTTTTGCTATATGTTGTGCTCATATAGCATCTATAACATTTGCAATCATTTTAAGAAGTTGAGAAAGGGTTTAAATGAATTGGATCAAATGATTGAGGACCTATTTGATATTTTGGGCCATAATAAATAATATAATCAAGCATAAATTCACAACAGTGTCAATTGACACAATCGACTTTGACAAGAAGAGTCCATGCTAGAGGTTGATTGAAGTGGGGCATACATGGACTTTAGGTGGGACTAGTTATAATATTAATTCTTAAGCAAGACTTAGTCGTTTTACGTATTCATTGACTAACAAAATTTTATTTTCAAATGCCTCAGTCGTTTGACGTATTTGTTGACTGACAAAATTTTATTTTCAAATGTCTCATATAATAACAAAATTCAATTATCGAATGTCTCACGATCATTATAGTGTTTAATTCTTATACTCTTGCACCAATATTAGGTAAATAATGGATAATTAAAGGCAGGCAAAGCTTAAACAAGGGTTCAAAATTGGTCAAGGTTCACAAATCTTCAACTTGTTTTGAATCTGACCTCTACTTATGTGGATTCTAGAAAACCTGACTATAACTTAGGCCTCTGGTTAATTGCTCAAAGTTGCATTATTATTATCATTTTGGTTATTTGATTTCAATATGGTTTAGTTACTCTCTCTCCTCTTGTCTCTCTCCAAAAATACCTTATAGATAAGATAATAAGATACAAAAATCAGAAAATGAATTGGTGTTAGGACAGGTCACATGGGAGGTGTTGGATTTGTTTCATTTTCAAAGAAGATAAGAAACTTCTTTGTTAATGGTAGTATGTGAGTAGTTCCCTAGTCATCTCATATCCGTAGTCTTTCTTCATTTTTAAACCTTCATTACATGTTGGATCTGCTTAGTGGTACAAATAACTATTTGGAAGTGATATAACCATACTCTATTTATTTTAGGAATCCATCAATGTCATTGCTATGCATATATATTAGATTTAACCACTCTTATTCACTTCATATGGTTACTAAACTATTTGTGGATAGGGTGTCAAGGTACCTAACTTAAACTATCTTATATTTTAGGAACATTTGAGGTGAAGTGCTACACTTTTGAGAATGATAAGTAACGTACAAATTTGTTAGCCCAATGTTTTTGCAGGTCTTTACTACATCTAATTTCCAGTTTATTTATACAAATGAGAGAAAGCAAGTAAGAAATAAAAATAATCAAATGCTTTTGTTATTTTTAGGTTATCTTACATATTAGATAGAATCAAATCATCAATTCAGATATGATTATTTTAGTTAGGATAATATCATACTTATTTATAGAAGAGTTTGTCAGTTAGTTGCTCTTAAATCACTACAAATATGTACCAATACCTTGTATAATGCATTAGATACAAAACTATTTCCTTCATAACATGGCATCAGAGCTATCTAGGTTCATTTGAGGGTTAGTCTATTTTGCCTAAGTGAGCATAATTTCTGGGTGTCACCTTCAACTTCATGTTTTGCCTAAGAAGCAGAACATTCCACACTCCCTTTAGGTTACTCATTCGAGTGAGTATTTAGCTCCACCACTGGCGCCTTTTGGATTGTCACCTGTTGACATGGAATTCCTATCTGTACATAGAATCTTCTGTCAATGAAAGAAAATATTTTGGAACTTCAACACATATTAATACTTGAATTTAGTGTAAATTATATAAATTGGTATAATCATGATGTCTAATTGAACTTAAAATATTATCCATATCATAAAATTTAAAAAGTAATATATATTTTTATTTAAAAACTGATTAAATGGATTCAGTGTATTAGTTGGTTGTAAACATCCTCCTTTATTTAGGATTAACACACTTTATTCATGATCTTAGTAAGTTGTTTATAATTTATGAAGTTCCTAATAGATTTCATAATTTGTTGCTACAAATAACCAGTTAAAGGGTACCACTTCAATTAAAAATATCCACTAATGTATGTAGTTTCAATTGCTATGTCACCATCTTATTAAGTACTTGTAATTGATTTTAGGTGCAACTAGTTATAATATTAATTGTTAAGCACAACTTAGTCGTTTTACGTATTCATTGACTAACAAAATTTTATTTTCAAATGCCTCAGTCGTTTTACTTATTTGTTAACTAACAAAATTTTATTTTCAAATGTCTTGTTACTAACAAAATTCAATTAACGAATGTCTCACGATCATTATTGAAATAAGAATCACATAATTTTGGACCATCCTAGTTGATTCGAGCTTCAAAATTAAAATTGATCACTCAAATTATATGTTCGAACAGAACATGTTTGTGATTTAAGCCAGGATCTAATCCCATCCGTAATGGAACAATTACAAAACTTTTTTTGCAAATTTATTTCACGAAATTCAAGATCCCTTTAATTCTAACGGTATCCACAGAATGAGTTGAGAAAACTCTGTAACTTTTACAGAGCAGGTAAACAAGAAGTACTAGCTCCATCAGAGCTTAAGTCTATTTATAATAAATTTTGGACGTTTTAGTAATTTAATTGAAATTAAATTCTAATTTCAATTAAACTTTAATTAGAATTACAAATAATTCTAATTAAATACCAATTATGCCCAAGTTAGATTCAATATCTCATATTGATCCTTATTTATTAAATATCTCATATTTAATCATAAAATTTCTCAAACTTTACAATCAAGTCCAACTTAATTAAAATAACTTTGCTCTCTTCAACTCATTCTTTACGTGAGACCCATTAGGTTCCTAATATATTTATAATGATTATAGATTATAATTCATAATTCATAATTAGAATTAAATAAATTAAAACTCTTTTAATTTATTTTTAATTCTCTATTTAAATAATTTATAATCATATATCAAGATTGACATCCAGCAATGCATCATGACCACCCAAATATTTAGTAATGTCAAAGTGGTTTTAATTGACCTTTCTGTGTATGATTTTTTTTATATAATTCAATCTTTTCATCATATAATGCTCCGATTAAGCATAAAGTATGAAATTAATGTCTACTCTATTATGACTCCAATCATATTAGTTTTTCTTCATTAGCTATCGATTCAATTAATGACATTTGTAAAATATTTACAAAGTGTCATTCGTCCTTGGTCAAAGATTTCCTGAATCAATACTAATCGAGAACAACAGAACCTTCTCCCTATTTATTTTAAGGTGATGAATCCTATCTTGATCACACAACTACCTTTATATAGTTCATGCTACATCTAATGACTACCAATTAAAGACCCATGATTAAATAGCTCATATATAGTATTAAAACATAACAATCCTTATATAAGATAACTTTGGTGATCTCAAGTCAAATTATCACTGATATAATCATCAGAATGAGAATTTTATAGACATAAAAGTAATATTCTAAATAGATTCCTCATATCGAGTCTGTTCACTGAACTTATTTTCTAACAAGTACTTACACATTTGTTTAAGTGTCTCTATATTTTAGCGTATGAGATCGATTACTTTTCTCATAAGGAAAACATGGCGTGTACTAGTCTTTTTGCGTTCTATTAATATTCAGTATTAATAGAACAATGACTAGGAACTTTTAGGAATAATATGTAAATTCAATATAAATTTCATAATTGTAATCTCATTTGCAATGTACAATTATCCTATGGAGTTTATCATATACGTCTAAACATATATAAGATAAAGAATGCCTACATACATTCTCAGGTAGCTCAAGCAAATCCAAAAAAGCCAAAATCTAGGACATAAAAGCCTGAAAAGGTTCCTGAGCCATCACCTTCTTCAGGTTTTGTGTATGAAGCGATTAACTCTAGGACATAAGAGTCTTAGAGTGACATATGGGACCAAAGTTAATAACAATACTGTAACATTGCATCCGCCTCAACAGTTGTACTTTTAAGTGTTAAGTTATCTCACTATAAGAAGGATGGAGACTCTAAGACAAATGCTTTAACTAAGCAGGTGAAATTGGCTTTAGGAAGTGATACTAATTAATTAGTGGTTGGAAAGAGTTGAGATATTTAAATTTGTATTCACTCTTACTGCCTAGATTTTGGCACACAACTTTATATTATAGCCATAGATACGTATCTAAATGCCTCTTCACTGTCAATGAAGTGGCAAAGGCAAGGATTGCATCAAACGGGAGTGCAATTCACGCATGTAAACCTAGGGCCAGGGGCTGGCCTCATGTATACTGCATCTAATAAGGAAGTCCAAGTTCAAACTTAGGCTTGATCCGTTAACTCTGGGCATAGCCTAGACCCCAAGCCCAAATTGTGAAGGCATATCCTTAACAATTTCCACTTTTTGTTAAGTTTTAATAATAAGAAATATGTCCTATTTAAATAATAATTTAAAAAAGTAAAAATAAAACCCTAAATTCTTCTCCTCTCTCTGCGTCCCTTAGATTGATGTTTAGTTTTTTTTCAATTTTTATACGAAGCGGGTAAATGATGCGATCGCAGTAAGGTTAGTTTCTTTAATTACTTTAGTCTAAACTCTAAAGTAGTTTCTTTAATTTTTATAATCCAAAGGATTTACTTGAAACATTTAAAGTTCATTTACTATTGCATCAATTTATTATAAATCCTTTAGAGTAGTTTTTCTTGTACACATAGTCATTTAATAATATTTTAAAAACTGAACTGAAAGTTAAACTAGTAAGATGAGAAGTTTAAAGTCTAAAAAGTTCAATCAATATTATATCATCATAAGATATATTAAACTGAATGAAATTAAAGAATTTAAAATATGATTGAAAGAGATTGTCCTTACAGAACGAAGAATTTGAAGTTTAATTGAAAAAAGAAATTGTTAAAAATTAATTGATTTATTTTAATTTAAAAGAACCTATTAATTTAAAATATCAGTTGATAAACTAATAAATTCATCCATTTTAACAACAATAATTATTAAAATAAATTTAACTAAAATTTTAAAAATAAATTACATAATTAAAAATTTTACTATTAAATTAAAAATTTTAATTATTTTTAACGAGGTTAGTCAAAGTAAGATTGGGTTACTTTTTTGCTCTAAAACCCTAATTCTTCTCCTCTCTGCGTCCCCTTGATTTGGCACTCGGGTTCTTTTTTTTATCTTTCAATTTTTATACGAAGGATCTGGTCGTTTCACAGGTAACTGGTGCGATCGCAGCGCGGTTAGTTTCTTTAATTACTTCAGTCTAAACCCTAAAGTTTTTATAGAGTTATTATTTACCTGTATGTTGGTTTTATTTGGGCTTTCTTCTTTGTTAGCATAAAATTGCGTAATGAAGATTCTGGAAATCTTTGGCCATGAATTTGTGGCAAATTTTTTCTTTGTTTTTAGAAATCCAAATTTGAATTATTGATCTTTGGCGACGTACTGATTTCATTGATGTTTTATATTTGATAGTGAAGCCTTGGGTGTATTCTCTTAGACAGGGGTAGATTCGGTGATAGGGTTTTCATTTATTCTTTTTATCATAGAATAAATGGATGAAATGGGAGCTATTTAGTTGTCAGTCTTTTTGTATCAATTTTAATTAAATGAAAATTTTTAGTCAATTGTTTGGTGGAGAAGGTTATGGTTTTATAGTATTTGAAATTCCCCCTTTTACAGTGATTTTCTTTTCCCGAAGAACCTGAATTACTTCAATTGGTATGTTTTCTAATGAAACAAAATGCTAGAAAACAAATTTTGTTTGATTAAGAATTTAATTGGAGACTTTTGTCTTGAACTAGATGCTTTCTCGTTCAAATTAAAACTTACAGCAGTTGCATACTGAGTAGATTGTTCCATGCTAGTGATTGAAGGTACTTGTTTGGTAAATAAGAATTTATTCTTCCTCTTTTTGTCTCCCATTACCTTTTACTCTCAGTTTTATCTCCCCTCGGTCAATTTTTTCAAACATTCATTTATATAATTTATCTAAACCCTGAGGAAAAATTTGTGGCAACTTAAGAAGTTACAAAAATTTACCATATTTGGTTTTGGTTTGGTATACCATTTCGAATAATTTTTTGAATTTATAAAATAGTCCTTAATTTTTTTAAAATCGCAAAATAGTCATTTAATATATTTTACTGAATAATTTTACAGCAACCATGTCTCTAAAAATCATAATAATAGGAATTTAAAATAACAATTTTTTGTAAATTTTTCAGAGAATCTACATATCCTTGTCTACCCAACAATTTAAGAAGAGTTACCATTGCTCACCGTCTCTACAGCAGTTCTACTATGAAGGACCATTCACTGTGGCATCTAGTGGCTCCTTCATAGCCTACAATTGCGGTGACTCCATCAAGATAGTTGAATCGGCCAACGCGGCTGTTAGCACCACCATTGATGGGGCTGTCATGGCTTTAATCCTTAGCTCAGATGACAAGTTGCTCTTTTGTGCAGGCCATAGCCAGCAGATTAGGGTTTGGGACTTGAACAATATGAAGTGTGTACGCTCATAGAAGGTCTGTCAAATTCAGGGTTGAAGGTGGTTTTTGTTTTGGTTGGTTGGTTGATATGAAAAAAAAACGTGTATGGCAAAGTGGAGGACATGGAGAATAAGGGAGTTTCAGGAGGATTACATATTCTTAATGCGCTTGGAAATTGATTGAGTCGATGAGATAATTTATCTGATCAGTTGGTTCCATTGTAGCCCAAACAATTAGTAGAAATACGTGTAAGTTTCGGTTGCTTGCATTTAACTTTTTGTAGGTACATGTCTATATAAATATTAGTCTACATAGCTAATAGGCTAACGTTTTCTTGGGTAGGGCTATGAAGGTTCGGTAATGGCTATGGCTTGTCATGCATCTAGAGGCTTGCTTGCAACTGGTGGAGCAGAATGGAAAGTTCTGGTCTGGGATGTTGATGGGGGCTTCTGCACTCATTACTTCAAGGGACACAAAGCAGTTGTTACTAGTATTGTGTTCCATCCCGATGCAGATAGAACCCATGTAACTTTTCATAACCAGTTAGTAATTTATGTTATTGTAAGCAATCTCAAATTCATGAAATATTGTATTTTGATTTATGCTTTAGTACATTTTATTGTGGATGCTTTAGGAGGCTGTGAAGAGTGGTAATGCAACCCTACGATGAGATACCTCAAAATAAATGTTTTGTTTATACTGTAGCTGTGGATAAGTTTACATCTTCATTTGATATTGGTGTTGTATCGACAGGCCTATACTTTTTATATATACTTGTGATACCATCAATTCCATCATGTGTTTCTGCTATTGCTGCCTTCTCCTCCTGGGGATCTGACATCTTAAGGCGTCCTTGCTTTTGTTGGGTAAAAAAAATTTGTTGTTTCTTCAGTGTCTTTTTTATACTTGCGACCTGGTTATTTTTCCTTTGTTTTTCTGACATAAACAAGTAAATTTCTGTTGTAATTCTTTTTCTTTGTCATGATTAGCATTTGTATGTTTCATGTTCATATTGTGTTCCCGTGTCTCTGTCAACTTTTTTGATGTTTCACTATTTTTAATTTCTCTAGTTTGGCACCTCTTGCTTTCATTGACGTTTCAATATGATGATAGTTGGGCATTGCTTTAGGTGTACTACTTCCTTCTTTGTAATTTGTTCATTTTGTTCCCTTTTATCTTGTTAGCTTTTCGTCACACTATGGTTTATCTTGCTTTCCCATTTGATGGCATTGTTTTAGGGAGGAGTCAGTGATCTTTTGGTTTTTTTGGCTTCTAATATATTTTGTCTATTTTGTTTGTCAACACTATTTTAAATAAAAGAGTAAAAGTCAGAGAAGTTAGTTTTTAGTTGGTTTGCTTAGGTTTTTAGGCAAAGTGTCAAGGATTGAAGTTTGGATCCTAAGAATTTAATGAAATCTGCATTCTAAACTTTAGTTTGTTTCACTTAATGGACTTACATATATACTCATTTCAGGTTGGCGACTTTGGACCTTTAAGTATCAAGGAGACAAAAGGAGTTTGTCAAAACTCAAGGTATACATTCGAACTTAATTGAGTGTCTATGTGTTTTATGCATACATACTCTTCTATCTTTTGTATTTCTAACTTTTAATTTATGTGAAACATCATAAGGGACTTTCGTAAGCAATTCTGGTAAAATTTATATGTCCAATAAACTTATGTTTAATAATAAAATGATCCTCATATTTATTAGGTTATTAGTAATAAAATGTACTAATGTAGCAATGCTTCAAAACATGACAATTGGTAAGAAAATTATGAAGTTGGAGAAGCCAATGGTGACCTTTGATACTCTTTTTTAAGTGTTATGGTTAGCAGGGTTGGTCAGCCTAAGTGCAGCCCAAACTTTTTGGTTGGTCAGCCCAAGTGCAGCCCAAACTATTTTACTTCAGCTTGAATGGATCTTAATCATATGGATCGAGCTTTGACAACCTGAGGTGTAATCAAGCTAAGTCAATTCCAAAAACCCGTTCCCAATGGCCGACAGTAGTCTATCATTGTAAATTCCTTAATCAATCACCTCCTTTTTTATATCAATCCTTTTTTATATCAAGTTTTGTAATTTTTAGCTATGAACGTGGCTGACGAAGTGGGTTTACCCTGTTTGAATGTGGCTGCAGATGGGCAT
Source organism: Erythroxylum echinodendron (assembly GCA_027575705.1). Lineage (NCBI taxonomy): Eukaryota > Viridiplantae > Streptophyta > Magnoliopsida > Malpighiales > Erythroxylaceae > Erythroxylum > Erythroxylum echinodendron. The sequence goes on from JANZXR010000002.1 coordinate 37,748,754, forward strand.
ACGGCAGAAATGATCAACGTGTTGTCTGTGCTACAAAAGGAAAGATTTTGCCCTCGGTATGAGATGGATGGTGATTATTAGTGGAACAATTTTGAAGCTTGGTTTGAGAAATGGATACTGATTATTAGTGGGAAAACCAAGTTTTGTACGTAAGACTGGTTGCTTGGTGTAAATAGTTGAGATTGTCTCCAAAAATGGACAAGCAACTGTGGAGATTCATTTTAACTCTTTCAGTTTTAATAAAAGGGAACATGGTAGGTTTGGTTCTATATCTATTTTACTATTGTGTTTTTAGTTTTTATTTTTTAATTTTAGTGTATACTTTTTTTATTAAAAAAATAAAATCCTGTTTAGTTGAGATTTGTAACATAAAAATTGAAAGCAAAAATCTTGATTAAGATTTGTAATAAAAACTAAAAATAAAAACATGGTTGTGATGTATGGTATTGACAAACAATTAATAGGAAAATTAATAAAGTAGAATTGCATAAAGAAAAAAACCAGAAACAAAGAAACTAAAAATACGAAATGTGGAAACATAAAAGTCAAAATAAACTAAAAACGTAAAATAACAATCAACTGGAAATACAAAAACATAGGTAAACGATAAATAGGTAAAAACATATAAATAAAAAATAGAAAAGAAAAAAACAAAAATAAGAAATGCAGAAATGTAAAAGTCAAAATAAACTAAAAATGCAGAATAACAAATAATTGGAAATGCAAAAATACTGATAAACGATAAATAGGAAAACTAGAAACGTAGAAACAAAGAAATAAAATCTAGGAAAACTAGAAAATTAGATATTGATAGAAAATATGAAACCAAGAAAACTAGAAAAACATTTGGCCCTGGTTAACCGGACCACGGGTAAGCCAAGAGCCAACCATGGTCGGCAGGCCACGCCTTGGCGCTTACTTTAAAAACGGCGTCATTTTTGAAATTTTTCTAAAAATATATATACGGTGGGCTGAGTTAGCCCAGCCTATCAGGCTACGGACCGACCATCCCAACCTGTTGAGCCACAGGCCACCCTCACCTAACCCATTGACATCTCTAGAAATGCCTAAAGTTGAAATTTAAGGCTTGAAGTTTAAAAAGAACGTCTACAATTGGGTCCTAAAATTTATAAATAAGTTTTTGTTTTCAGTTTTTTATTACAAATATCGACCAAACAAGTCTTTTGTTAAAAAATATAAACAAAAATAAGGAAAAAGCTAAAAAATATAATAAAAAATAACAGTGGAACCACACAATCCCTTAACTTTGCTTTCACTAATCATAAACTAAAATTTTTTTAATATTTATTCCGATTTATATTTGATATATGCTAATTACTTTTAAGCTCTGGAGTATATGAAGTTTATTTCTAGCCGACTCTCAGGTAGATCAAGGTTTGATATTATTTTCTGCTTTACTCACCACATTCTCTTTGAGGTATTTATTAATGTTGCGAATACAGTACCGAATTCAGTAACATATTGTACTTTGGTACGGTATTATATCGATACCGGTCAATATCGAGTACCGTTTCGGATAATTTTTAAATCTATAAAATAGCTCCTAAATTTTTTTAAAATTTACAAAATAGTCCATTGTCATATTGTACAGTTATACTGTATATTTTTAACCCTGACTCTAAAAATCATAATAATAAATAATAATCACAATTAAAATAAAATAACAATAGTTTTCAGATATTTCACATATAAATAATAACCATAATTTTTAAGAAAAAAGACAATCATCATTATACAATATAAAATTAAAAACAATACAGAGTATTTAAAATATTACAATTTCAATTTTCATTATATAATAAATAGTAATTATATCAAAACATCCAATAAAAAGAACAATAAATGTCCTTAACTCTCAAATTATTATAATTTTCTTGTGATAATGAAACAATCAAGTAGAATTGAAACATGAAACAAAAATATATATTATTTAATTTACTATCAATTAAATATATTATATA
>JANZXR010000002.1:37750835-37777749 GCA_027575705.1 Erythroxylum echinodendron
GAAAAATTTTGTGTTCTTCGGTCCAAGAGTTGATATTTTGGAAACAATCGAGAAACATTTCTGAGGTTAATCTTTTTACTTCAAGTTGTATACTTTTGCTTGGGATGGAGTTGATTCGATCTAGGTTTACTGGTTTTACAAGGACTTGCATTTTTGGAGTTGATGGTGTATGAGGTGGTGTTTGGAGTACTTGGTTATATTGAGATCTAAGTGTAGGGTTCTGTTTTTTATATTCTGCTAAAGATTTTTCTGCTTCACACACACACACACACACTTGTTAAAATTTTTTAGATGATTAAAAGTTTCTTATATCATTAATAAACAAATTTATTTACTGATTAATTATAATATATAATGCATATATGTACATATTTGATTATTAATTATGAAATTATTCATTATTAAATGTTCTTAATTATTTTTATTTATGTTATTATTAACTATAAATTATTACATGTTTTTATTAATTCTTATTATGAATTAATTGTTAATTATGTAATTATTAATTATTATTATTAACTATATAATAATGTTAACAATAATGTTATTATATATATATATATATATATATATATAAAACATTATCACAACTATGACTTATTTAATTATTATTAATTATTATAATTTATAAAATATTTTTATAAAAATAAAAAGGAGCATATATAAAAAAACCCTTACTTAGAGAGCTTTATATCTTTTATACTATTTCTTGATAATTATATGAGTGATCAATTATTATATGACACATGTAAGTTGACTTAAATTTAGGACATTTATGAATATAGGTTAGAACCAAGTTATTTTTAATTTTTATAACTTAAACTAGATTACTAAAAATTTAGACTTAATTTTTAAATTCAAACTCAATTATAAATTGATTATTAAAACTCATTTTCATGTTTAACTAATCAATTCAAATACGTTAACTCAAGTTGTACTAGTGACCTTATAAGATCTAAACTTTTAATTTAAATTAAGCGTCTTAATTAAGGTCGACAATGAATCAAGTTTGACCAAACTTGTTGTCAGTCCGGTTCAACTCAAACCCGCTATAAGGACTCAAAATGTGATCGAACTTAAACCCCGTTGTTCAAACCCAACTTGAAAACATTGTTTTAATTTTAAATTTCTTAAATTTTCATACCAAAAATATTATTTAAAGTATTTAATCTAAAACCCCGTTGTTTTGGAAGAGGGAATTTGTGTCACTAGTCGTCAAACTAGACATGATATCTGCTAATTACTTTTAAGCTCTGAAGTTTATTGCTAGCCGACTCTTATGTAGATCAAGGTTTGATATTATTTTCTGCTTTACTCACCACATACTCTTTGAGGTATTTATTACAATGAGACAAGAATAGCTATGGATCAATGGACATATTAATCACGGAAAGGACAAATCAGAGTATGAGAGGTTGGGAAATTGTGGTTCCAATTTCAGATTCCTTTATTGCAGAAGAAACAGAAAGGAAAAGACAGGAGAGTTTAAACATAGAAAAGAAATAAAAAATGTGATTAAATCTCAATTATAGGATTTCTTCAAAATGGGTCCCTCCTGTTTGTTTTGTTCTACTTTTCCAGCTTGAGATTCATCAGAACCATGAAGTTGGGTTCCAATTCTGGTCCACAGGATGATATTTTCACCCCCCTTTTTGAGTATGCATGAGCTGTTATTTTTCTGTTTAATTTACGCCAGAAAGTGATCTATGAACAGATATCCTACAATCATATGAACAAATAATACTTGTATGGACTAATTTTAACATTTGTAATCTACAGGAATCTTGGTGGATCCAAAAATGAACCAAGCATATTCCTATACAAGTGGGCGTTTAATTTACCCAAGTTAAAAGGAGGAGATAGTCTGGCATAGTGTAATTTTATATAGAAAGGTCCAAAGAGTGTGTCCTGGAGGGGGAGAAATCTCGCACTTTTTCTTTGAGGTTTTGCACAGATTGCCAGATGTTGTCAACTGGGTTGCCTTCTCTTTTTTCAGGTTTTGCTGTCAGTGATGCTGCTGGGCTCGCTGGTAACCATCTCTGTATCTTTCGCTTTGTCTTGTGAAGATTTTTCCATGTAGCTTGGAGTTGCAGTCTTAATTATGTCCAAAATGAGGAAACCACAACCTTCGTTGGTTACTGTTTTGGAGTTTTTAGATGTCACCTCTTTTAGTTCTTCTGCACTTTGTCCCTTTCTGTTGGTTCAGTTTTATCGGTGAGATTTTCAAAGATGACGAATTTGCAGATTTGTGTTGGTTGAATGTAACATAAACAGATAACAAACTTGTCTTCAGTGTAAGAAAAATTCAATCTTTGCTCGTTCTGAACTGAGATTTTTAAACAGAAGACAGTCCTTCTGTTTGATGGGGTAGAAAGTGGAGTAAAAGAATCACATAATTTTTGCTTCCCGCAGGAGGTTTCTAAGCAAGGAACTTCAACTAAATCAAACCAATGGACTTATCATCCTTTATACCTTAGTTAAGTAACTGATGCCATAGATATTTTTAATTTGTCTACTCCTGAATGAGAATATGCAAATTGTTGCTTACTTATCTGCAGATATGCAAAGCTACAGGTGGTCTAATGTCTTTTGGTTGGTTGCAGGGAATGTTTTCGCTTTTGTTTTATTTGTTTCGCCCATGTAAGTTTTCATTATCCTCTACCTGAATCACAACTTGCAGTCAAAATTCACTCACTTACAAGCCAACTTTTGCCTCTTCAGACCAACATTTAGGAGAATCATTAGAAACCAGTCAACAGAAGATTTCTCAGGATTGCCTTACATATATGCCCTCTTGAACTGCCTGATCTGCTTCTGGTATGGCATGCCACTTATTTCACCTGGAATCATACTGGTTGCAACTGTCAATTCAATTGGGGCAATTTTCCAATTAATCTACATAAGCATCTTCATCTTGTACGCTGAAAAAGCAAAGAAGGTAGTGTCTGAGTCCCTTCAATTTCTTGCCCAGCCTTTGATGTTTAACTAGGACGCTACTTACCTCAGAAACAAGACCTAGCCATTAAATTTTTCTGTACATGATTTATGCAGATGAAGATGTTGGGGATGCTGGTTGCAGTTTTAGCTTTGTTTCTTATTATAGTGTTCGTGAGCTTGAACTTTTTTGACTTTTATTGGCGCCAGATAGTTGTTGGATATTTGAGTGTTTTCTCTCTGATTTCCATGTTTGCTTCACCGCTTTTTATCATTGTAAGTTCACCTGAATTGTTGATATACTTCTTTACTTTTGACATGATCCTCCAATCATAATTGTTTCATGTGTATTTCTTATGCAGAATCTGGTGATAAAAACAAGGAGTGTTGAATACATGCCTTTCTATCTCTCTCTTTCAACCTTTCTGATGAGTCTCTCTTTCTTTGCCTATGGGATGTTAAAGTTTGATCCTTTCATTTATGTAAGTCTTATGCTTACCGGAAAAAAGAATATGCTGTCTTAATGCATGTAATCTAGCATGCAAACATAAGAACCTATCTCACCTGAAGTACTTACTGATCTTAAGGACCATGTTAAAGAGAGTTGTGCTTAAAAGCCAATGCTGGTTGTCCCATGAAAAATAGTCCAGTCCCTTGATGCTTTCATCCTTCTCACTAAGTTTGTTCAAATGCATATGATACAGGTCCCTAATGGAATTGGAACAATGCTTGGCATATTTCAGTTGGCCCTATATTCCTATTATAGCAGCAAATATGTTGAAGATACAAAGGAACCCTTGATAGCTTCATATCCATAGTTGGAGGTAAATTGGTTTCCCTTGCAATTATCATGGAGAACTGGTACTCTTTAAGTGTTATGAGACAAAACCTCGTTTTGGCTAGAGGTTGATTGCAGTTACAAAACTACCTGCTGCTTCAGTTTTATACTATCTCATTTGCAGGGAAGCTGGTTAACAATTATGTGAGTCTCTGCAGCATCCAGATAGAACTTTGGTGTGTTGTAATGCTTGATGGAAGCTGACAAGGATTTTTTAAAAAAGTCGGTGGTTGTGTTGAGGAACTTGTGATACTGAAAGCTAATTTATGCAGGAAGATAAGCTGCTACAGAGCATATGAAGCTACTGCTCTGGTAGAACAGAGTCGCTACCCTTGTGACCTGCAACCTTATGTTTTCCAGCAGGAACAAGCCATCAGAGCCTGATTATTGGACGTAGTTGTTGCCTCTATTGTGGTTATGTCCACCATAGATATCATCTTTGGCAATAACTACTGGAACTCTAGTAGCAGTATCTGTTCTTTGTGGAGCCTAACTGTAATTATTAATATTGTGGTTATGCTTGGATTGTTACCAAAATTTCTTATAATTACTCTCATACAGTCTTTGTTTTATACTGAATAATTGGTATGGAAATGTAATATTAATCATTAGACTGTAATATTATTAAAAGTCTGGCAAAAAGGTACAAATTGTTTCTTAAAAAGTCTATAAGAGGGTTGGTACAAGAGAATAATAATAAGAATGAGAATGAATATAGTGAAGAATAGGAATAAATATTATCATTTTATTTATGATGGTTGGTTAAGAGGAAGAAATCATTACCATTAATATTATCATTATCATTATCAAGAAATGATTATTATTATCATTATCATTACCATTGATAATAATTGGTTTATAAAAAATATTGAGAAATAAAAATTTATTATATTTTAATTAATTATATTATACATAATTAATTATAATATATTAATTAATTAAAATATTGTGATTAATCAATTAATTAATTAAAATATTATTAATTATTAATGATATTATTCAATTTTTCAAAAAAACTATATCTTTGACTTCGGTTAAAAATTAACAATAAAAATATATAATATGAATATCAAATATAGATTAATTAAATGATGTTATACGACAATTGAATCTAACTCTTAAACTCGAACCGAATTAATTAAATTAAATTAAATAATTTATTATAATTATTTTAAATTATCAAATTAAATTAAATTGGTTTGAGTCATGGTTAAGAGATAAGTTAAGTTACTATAGTATTGACATTTAATTAGGTAATATTTGATATTTATACTACGTGTATTTTCGTAATGATTTTTAATCAAAGTTTAAAAGCAATTTTTTTAAAAAAATTGAAAGTAGAGGGAGTTTTTTTTCTCCATGATTTTAAAGATCAAGCAATTTTCTAAAATTTTTTAAATTATAGAAGAGGTATGTCTTTTACCTCTCTAAAAATTATGGTTTAAGATTTATACTTATATTTGTTTTTGTATTTTCAAATTTTATATTTATACAGTAAATTGAAATACATTTTCCTAATTATTATAATCTTGTAAATGAACTAATAAAATTTAATATTAAATAGTGATAGTTGATAAATCAATTAGCAACTTACAATTTTGTTAACCTTATGGTCATAGACATATGAGTAAATCTTTTAAAAGGTTTTTTGATGAAAAATATTCTTATGTCTTTAACAATAATAATATTTTTTAATTTGAGAAAAGTTCATTTACTATTGCTTCAATTTATTATAAATCATTTGGAGTAGTTTTCTTATTTACATAATCACTATCGTAATAATATTTTAAAAACTGAACTAGAAGTTAAATTGGTAAAATAAGAAGTTTAAGGTTTAAAAAGTCCAATTAATATTACTTCGTCATAAAATTTATTAAAATTGAATAAAAATAAAAAATAATTGATTTATTTTAATTTATAAGAATTTATTAATTTAAAAAATCAGCTAATAAATTAATAAATTGATAATTTTTAACATCAATAATTATTAAAATAAAGTTAACTAAAGATTAAAAATTAAATTAAAAAATTTAAAATTTTTACTATTTAATTAAAATTTTTAATTGATTTTAACGAGGTTTGTCAAAGGAAGATTGGGTTACGCTTCCGTGTCGTACCCACCTACTTGGTAAAGGACAGGACAGGATTATTTTAGTACAAATGGGAAATGTAGATACTTTTTCCTTTAATGTAAAGGAATATAGTTAAGAAACGACGCGGAAAGAGCCACTCGCTCCTAATCATTAAGGGCTAAAGGGTAATTTCGGAAGTTAAACCCTATACCTATACTCGTCTTAAAGGGAGTTTCCAACTATAAACCCGAACGAAAAGTCTCTCGTCCACTTGGAGAGAGATAAGAGGAAAGAGAGAAAGGGAGCTACGCTCACTCTCACTTTCGCTCTAAAACCCTAATTCTTCTCCTCTCTGCGTCCCGTCGATTTGGCGCTCGGGTTCTTTTTTTTTATCTTTCAATTTTTATACGAAGGATCTGGTGGTTTCGCAGGTAACTGGTGCGATCGCGGTGAGGTTAGTTTCTTTAATTGCTTTAGTGTAAACCGTAAAGTTTTTATAGGCTTACTAGTTACTTGTATGTTGATTTATTTGGGTTTTTTTTTTCTTTGTTAGCTTAAATTTGTGTAACGAAGATTCTGTAAATCTATGGTCATGAATTTGTGGCGAATTTTCTCTTTATTTTGAGAAATCAAAATTTTGAATTATTGATCTTTTGGTGAAGTTTGGTTAATGATTTAGGGGATTTCGTTGATGTTTTATATTTGATAGGGAAGCCTTGGGTGTATTCTCATAGACATGGGCGGATCCGGTGATAGGGTTTTCTTTTTCTTTGTATATAGGCATCTTTTCACTCTGTCTCTCTTGTAATTAGGGTTTTTTATACGCTACTGGCCTAATGATAATTCATCTTGCTCCTGTTTGGATCAACTAGGCATCTTAATTCTTTTATGCTAGTACTTATTTGGAGGAAGGCTTTTGCCGTTAGTTGGCAGTTGGCTCTTTGTGTCGATAAGGGTAGCTTTTAGGGAGACTGCTCGAGGTGGTGCATCTTCTGGTGTTGGCTTTTATCATGATGATTGCTGCTAAGCCGGTGATTGCCAAAAACAACTTGAAGATTAAGATTTCCTCTAGGAGAATAGAAGCTGTTTCTCAGCCAAGTTCATGTGAGATTAATGACAATGAATGGAATCCCAATTCTTCCCTGGATGGAAGCTGTCATTCTCAGATAGGGAAAGCACAAAGTTCCACCGATAAATATGCAGTACTTGGTGCAAAGAGGCGTGTTCCGTCTGGAGTCACGGAGGTTCAACAGAAGAAAAGGCAGAAAATGTGCCGCAGTGTGACACATCAATGTTCTGCCATTTTAAAAACACTGATGGGTCACAAATTTGGTCTTTTCTTCAATGTGCCGGTGGATCCAGTTAAGCTGGAGATCCCTGATTATTTCTCTATAATTTCAGAGCCTATGGATTTAGGAACAATAAAGTCCAAACTGGACAAAAATCTTTATACCTATCCTGAAGAATTTGCAGCCGATGTTAGATTAACCTTCTCAAATGCTATGTTATATAATCCAAGAGAAAATTTCGTTCATAATATTGCAATTGAGCTAAATGAGATGTTCGAGAAAAAGTGGAAATCATTGGAGGAAAAGTGGCATTGTGAAGAACCAAACATTGGGAGTGGAAAGTTTGTTACCGAGGAAATTAAGGAAAAATGTGATGTAAGACAAAGTGATCTTATAGTTCCTCACTCGAAGAATATTGTTTTAAGCAAGAGGTCAAAGGCGTCGGAAGCAAAGTTGATGATGAATTCTTCTGATACAAGATCTTTAAAAGTAAGTGATTTTCATTATTCTGTAAAAGGTGTAGGTGATGTTCCGGCTTATTTTCATTGCTAAACTTATGATGTCATATTTCTGCCTATATTTATGCCTTCCCATAAATGTTTATTAGCTGGTCCATTTCATTTGCATATTTTGAAGTTGTTTTCCAATTGAATTTGTGCTATTTGTTCTCCTGAAGGTAAAGCTTGCTAAACCATCTGAAAAGTGTGTGAACAAATCATTGGAGCAAAATTCATATAAAGGTACAGAAGATTCGGAATATGGTTTCTTCTTTATGGCTCTTAATTGGAGCTAATTGGCAATGTGTCTTATAGGCACTGATGGTGGTAGGCACAGTAATGTCTCTGTTGTTTCAAAGCCATCATCTAGCTCAGTTGCCTCGAAATGTAACAAATGTGACAGGATCACATGTCAATGTAGCGTTATCAGTGACTCTACTCATACATTCTCAGGTGTTTACACTGTCACTTTTTTGCTCTTAGTGTTTTTAGTTCTTGGTGATTGGCTTACAAGCTATATTGTTGTTATTGGCTAGATATATCTTCTGAGGGATCATTGGACAGAGATCATCGCTCAGTTAGTAGTGATGCTATAGGACAGGTAATAAAATACTGCATGCTATTCTTAGCTAAATATGTAATGTAGTGTTAGTTGTGATTGACTCTTGGGGTTCTAATATAGGATTGTCAAGCCAAAAACATGTCAATATCCCAAGTGAGCAAGTTAGATCCAGATTCTGATGGTGAGAGTCATTTTTTATGTTATATTCTACTACTTAGCCATTGATGTCTAAGTAATAACTTGGAATCATCGTAAAGGGGGTCAAAGTGCATTGGATGAGGAAAACACAGGCTCTAGTTCTTCACTTTTGACACATGCAACTGATGCTACATCTGGAGAAGGTCAGTATTTCTTGTTATGCCTAAATTCAGTTTGACCGCTGGCTGCTTTAGTTGGTATGATAGCTTTGTTGATTTAGCTGCTTGTGTGGATTAGGATGGAGACATGCTGTTTTTGATGTGCCGTTATCTCCTAAGAAGGCCCTTCGTGCTGCAATGCTAAAGAAACGATTTGCAGACACTATCTTGAAAGCTCAACATAAGACACTTCTTGACCATGTAAGCACTCCTATCATGTTTTTATATCTCACTAGTTGGGTGAAAAAATGCCGATGGTATGGGATACTGGAGGAAGCTTTTGATTACATACGTTAATGTAACGAATATAATCAAACTTTGCATGTGAGCTGTTGATGTGATATTTTCAGGGTGATAAGGCTGATCCTGTAAGCATACAGAAGCAAAAGGAGCTATTAGAAATGAGGCAGCGAGAAGGTGAGTTAAGCAATTTGATATTTATGAGGACTAAAAATTCGATTATGTCACATGGGCCCTAACAATTGTGACATTCTGGAGTCTATTAGCTACCTTTTTAAGTTTACCCTGTTGAAGTGCCATAATTTTTAACTTGTTTGATGAGGTACTTAACGGAACAAGAATACACAAGGAAGTATAACATACTAGGGTTGTGATCTACAACTGACAAACAAACAAATACCCTATTCATTTTCTGTTCTTCGGTAAAAGGTGAGTTAAGCAATTTGATATTTATGAGGACTAAAAATTCGATTATGTCACATGGGCCCTAACAATTGTGACATTCTGGAGTCTATTAGCTACCTTTTTAAGTTTACCCTGTTGAAGTGCCATAATTTTTAACTTGTTTGATGAGGTACTTAACGGAACAAGAATACACAAGGAAGTATAACATACTAGGGTTGTGATCTACAACTGACAAACAAACAAATACCCTATTCATTTTCTGTTCTTCGGTAAAACAATGTTCCAATTCATATGGTGTAGGTTTGGAAGTACTTCAACCGGGCAGTTGGCATCCAATAAATATTTTGTTTCTATGTTGTTTATTGGGCTCGAGTTGATAGTTCTTGTTAACCTGTATTTTATAACCCTGGTTTTGTTGGATATCTTTGTATTATGATCGTGTAATAGAAAGATAATGGCTTGTTACTATTAAATCCCTTTGCTTCTTAACAAAGATCCATGACAAACCTTGTTTCATGATTGATCAAATCAAAGTTTCAAGTATTTATATAGTCCCTAAAAGTTACAGTCGAGGCAAACTCTACTTTCCCCTACTTCAATCTTGTTATCTTCTTGAAAAACCCCCTGCTTGTATAGTTCATTGTGTGGGATTTCTGGTTCACGTGCCAGCATATTATGTCCTTTTTGGATTCTTTAGCCAGCCAAGTGCCAATTGAAGCTCTGTCTATCTTTTGTGTACCAAACTGCTGTTTCTTTTAAATAGATAAATATTGTGGTAACAACTTTTGTGGAAGATAGTTCCTTGCTTCCATGGCCTTAAGATAGATACTTCTAATTTGTAGTATGTCATCTTATATGAACTTTCATCTCTCCTTACAGAGAAGGCTAGAATTGAAGCGCAAATCAGAGCTGCTGAAGTAGCATCTAGAATGAAGAAAGAGGTAGAGTTGAAAAAACAACGTGAGAAAGAGAGAGAAGCTGCACGTGCAGCACTACAAAAGGTTAGTCCCCTATAAATTTGATTGGAAGTTTTAACATTTGTGTTTTCAGAGATGTTTATGGTAGATATGATTTTAAAAATTTTATTGTTGGTTGCCACCAGATGGAAAGGACTGTCGAGATAGAAGAGAACCGAGAGATAATAAAAGAGCTGGAGATGTTGTGTGGGTGTTCATTATCCTCTAATGCCAATTTGGACAGGAGTGGCAGCAAATTGGCAAAGGGAGGAATTGTAGTAGTAGATTCTGCAAGTCCACTAGAGCGTCTGGGGTTGTTCATGAAACATGAGGATGAAGAAGATATGGATGAAGTGGTTCTAAACGGAAATGGGGAAGAAGGGGAGATACTAGCTTAGATGTTTTAGTTCTACCTTTTGTCAACACCTAGTGAGGTGGATGAAAGGTATAATGAATTGGCTGTAAATGAATCTGATTTTGTAGGCTAAGAGTTATGCTTCTTTGTACATGGGGCACCAGTAGTTTATAGGCTTGTATTATATAATATATATATATACACACACATATGTAGTCCACTAATCCACTTGCCTAAATCTCTTTAGGAATGTTTTCATCATTCTTGGTTTTCATTGTCCCAAAGCAACACAATCCTTGAACAGTGGACAAGAAAGCTGTTCCCTTTCTGTCCTGTTATTTCAACACAGGCCAAGACAGTGCTAATGTGACGCTTTCACAGTACAACCGTCACAAGATGTCAGGAAGAGATCGATATCCTTCCAACTGATTTCGTGTCTTTTACTCGTATGTTGTTATTGTCGGCCATATCTTCTCAAACCCTTTCACATCGAAGAAACCCCCGTTCAATACTAGTACCAATGGATTTCCAATCCACCCACCTTCGTACACCAATCAACTGTATCAGGTGCATCCGTGGGGCAACAAACAGCTGTACACCTCAAATTGCGTAGCGGTTCTTTGCAGCCCTGCCATGTTTCTTTGCATCCTCCTGAATGCACATAACAGGAGAAGAAAGCATGCAACTCAACTATACTTTGTGGTACACAATTCAAGGCAAAACATTAAACAGCAACAAACAGATAATCCTTACATGGGACATAAATCTCACCGGCTCATTGCAATTGAGAAACTCCTTCCATTGCCTTCCAATGCTCAACTGCAAAAGTACAAAACAAATTGCCTTCACGACGATGAATATGTGGGAACAAATGAAGTCAGTCATATTATAGAACAAGTGCCCTCAACAATTTGGGTGAAGATAAGACAGGACATTCTGCTCATTGCTCCACAAGTTAATTGGTAACAATGACTAGTTCGTGCAATTAAAACAAACACCACTAGGTCTTTCCAACTAATTTAACAAATTGATGCAGATGTCTGAAAGCAGCAAAATATAAAAAGATTGCAGGTATACTATGAAGACATAATCTGGTCAGGTTTAGTGAGTAGTGCGATTCCCCATTTGCGTTCTTTTTTTTTCTCTGTTGGAGGGGAGGGGATGGGCACAGCGATGCTGCAATGTACAACATAACAAGCAAGTAATCCAAAGTTAAAAATATCAAAAGAACAAAAAAGTTCACACTATTGCTAACCGAGTAATCAACATCAGCAGTGGGATGCAAACTGTTCAATAGATGTTTGTAGCATTAAAACTTTTTATTTGTCACAAGAAAAAATACAGTTACCTGAGCAGCTTCATTTGAAGCATTCTTAGTCCAAAGAGCTATCTTGTCTTGTCTAACTCTAACACTGACACCTGCACCGCATATTTCATCTCCATAATCAAACTGTTCCCCGATCATTGCCAGCAACTAACAAAAATAAATAAGAAAATAATTAGCCAATTAAAAAGCTTATAGGGTTTGTAGTAGCAAATAGGAAGTATCGAAGCACACCGTATATAACCAAGAGTTACCAGACCCCCCTTTTTGAAAGGTCACAGTCCACTTTCCTCCATTAGCACAAACAGGGTCCTCCCATTTTGGCTCAATTTTATATTTGAAGCACTGAAAATCTGCTCCCACAGCGAGCTTGCTGAGGTGAGGGATATTATTGTAAACCCTGAGAGTGGGAACAAAATACTTGGTAGATTGTCAGTTAGTGCCAAAAAAATGAAAAAGAAAAAAAGAGTAGATAATCAACATTCATCATGTGAACTGCCACAACAGAAGTATCAGAACTCAACTGACTGATCAAAGCCATTCACATGAAAATGCCAATTGTACTAGGAACAGGTTCGTCAGATTTGTATCTAGGCAATTGTAAGAAACAAAGTGGTAAAATACACAACGAAGTCGTAAAAATTTCAGTCTTCATATGAAAAACATTGAGGCTAAAATACATTGATCCTAGCTATTCAATCCCAACCAAAAGAACATAAAGGAAGCACCAATGAGAGGATTTCCATCCACTTGATCTCCCTTGATTCGCATTCCAATTAAGAAAAAAAAAAGAGCCTAAAAATAGTCTGAAACCAAAGAACCCACAAGAAATTTCTGGTTCTTTCGTTCACGATAAAGCCTTCCAGCCATCAATGCAAAGAGAGCACAAAACGTCAATCTTGCAATATGCATACAAAAAGGTTATAACTTATAATCACTATCCCCCTTGTCTTAGCTACATCCAACAATGCATATAATCATTATCCAAACACAAAAAGATCGACTAAACAATAAAAGAATAAAAAAGAACAAGAAAGAAAGGGTCTTCAAGATCTCGACCTCCAGAACTCTTCTGCAGTTGAGAAAGTATAAATTGAACGCATGGAGCTTCCCCAAGTGGCTCGCTTGGACTTGGCCCTTCCGTTATTGAACCAGAAGGTCCACCGGTGCTCAAGGGGGTACTGCTCGTCCGCTAATTTCTTGCTGCCCGACTCATCCTCTCCTACGATCTGGCTCGGATTAGGGCTCAGAGAAGCTTTTTCGCTCGTCGATAATTTTTGTGCCTCCTCCACTGTCATCATCTTCCTGATTCTTTATCAAGGTTAATATTAATTGTAATCACATTTTGTTGATTTGATGCTTTAAAAGGCTTTACATTTATACATATTTTATTCCACTTTATTACACGAGTCTTTACATTTATTAAGAGTCATTAAAACATTGAAGCTTTTAGTTTTAACAATAAAATCTCTTGAGGTTTTAAACACTCTTTATGTAATATTTTGAAAAGTGTTTAAATTATAATTAAATTAAACAGATTTGTTTTGAGTATCTGAAGTTATTTAAATTAATGTGCCGTATTGGTCGACTAATATACCTACTGATCGACTACTATTCCAACAACTAGTGAATTTGGTGCTTTTAATACATAATGGTCAACTAATGCGATATATACATCCATTCTAATGGCTAGTTCTTGGCTCTACTTGCTAGTAGGATTCGCACCAAAATATTATAAATAGGTATTTTTTATTGATTCTAGCATTAAGAAGATTTTGGGTGTTGTGCACACACATTTTAAAGTGTTTTTTAATCATTCGAACATCCTTGTCTCATATTTACATGAGTGAGTCATTCTAGAGTTATCAAGTGATAAAGTGAGAAACTTTTAGTTGTAATATTTAGTTTGGGTAATATATTATTGTACTTAGTGGTGGTCCAAATGAGATTGAAGTTCCTCTTCATTTTAGAAGAAGGTTATGAGAAGGTCCCTCTTTATCAAAAAAGATTATACGGTTATTCTTCACCTTAAAAAAAGAAACATAGTGGAATTTTAAGAATAGTTTTAAGAGTGGACATAAGTAAGGATTGTTTATCAAATCACTATAAATTGATTTGCATTTTCTTTTCTATCTTCTTTAATTTATTGCTAAATTATTTTATTGATTTATATTAAGTAATTCACTCATTCTTATTTACAATGTTAGTTGTTGAGTACATCAGGTAGAAAAGTTGTTTAAAGTTTTTAAATACTCAATTCACCCCCTTTTGGGTACCATTAGAAACTAATAAGTGATATTAGGTTAGCATTTCTCATGAAATCCTATCATTAAGATTATAACGGAATATTTAGGAGCATCATCGTCATTATTCAACTACAAGGGATAAAGCATTAGTGGACCACCTCTGTTTGATGACAATGGTTACCTTTATTAAAAAACTAGGATGAGATTCTTCCTGGATCTACGAAATATAATTTTAAAAGTTACCCAAATTAAAGGAACAATGTAAACTTCAAGATAAGAGATTAGCTTCTTTGAATAGTAAGGCCATACACATTCTTTTTTGTGCATTAGTTAGAAATAAATTTAATAAGGCCTTATGTCTGAAACAATTTATGAACTTTGTCATAATCTAGAAGTCTCTCATGAAGGAAAAAATCAAGTTAAGGAAAGCAAAATTAGTATGCTAACTCACCAATATGAATTGTTTCAAATGAAAAATGATGAAAGCATTTTAAAGTATTTTTCATATGCATATTAGATTTATTGATATTATCAATGCAGTCAGGGGTCTTGGAAAAACCTATAGTAACATTAAAATGGTAAGGAAGTTGCATAGGCCTACGAAAAATATAGGAAGCTAAGGTGACAACCATATAAGAAGCCAAGAATCTAATAATGCTACCATTAGAAGAACTTATTGGATTTCTTCTCACTTATAAAATCAGGCTCCAAGGGACATAAAAAAGAAGTGACACCCCTACCGAAAAAGAAGAATCAAGTAAAGAGGAAGAGACATCAACTAGCGAAAGCAATAAAGAAGGCATTGGCTTAATCACTAGAAGATTCAAGAAGTTATTAAAGAAGAAGATCTCCGAAAGAAAGAAATTCAAGGAAGGTAAAAATTATTTAAAGTATATATCTTCTAACATTACTTGTTCTAAATGTAGAAAACTCAACCACATAAAGTTATAATGTCCTCTACTCCGAAAGAAATTATAAGGAGAAGAAGGACAAGAAGAAAGCACTTAAAGCATCAGGATGATACAAGTGATTTTGAAAGCTAGAATTTGAAAAAGAGATAGCTCTTAATTGCTTTACAAGAAAATAATGAGGTGACATCCAATCATAATTCTTGTGATAAAAATAGTGATATTGATTTGACACATAATGAATTGACTAAAAGTCTAAAAATTTTGGGGAAAAAAGAAGGAATTATTTTTAAAATTCAAGGATGTTAAAAAAAAAAAGGATGCATACGTGAATGAGAATGGAAAGATAAAAAAATTGCATAACATTAAAGCATCCACAAATGTGATTTTCAATGACAATCATGACTTAAATGCATTAAGGCATGTGAAAGAGACATTGAAAAAGGAGGAAGATTCCATCAAAGACTTATTATCTAAGTTTACTAAAAGGAGTGAAAAGTTAGAAAGTATACTAGGAGCTCAAATGAATTCCAATAATAAGCACGGAATATGATACAATCATGGAAGTTGAGGAGATTCTAAAACCACATTTATCAAAGAAAAATATTTGTGTAGTAAAGAATCATTGCCTAACGTGACAAATGAGTATGGAGCATCATATCCAAGCATATGCATTCCAAATCCACTAGGAATAATTCTAAAAGCAAGTCTCATACTTTCGTATATGCTTCTTAACCTAGGCATATAGTTCAATACCCTCAAGGAAAAAATAGTTATAATTTTACATGCAAACTCACTTGCAGCCCTTAGACTACAAAGAAGCATGCTGCTGTTTTTGTGTACTAAACTGCTGTTTTTTTTTTGAATAGATAAATATTGTGGTTACAATTTTCATGGAAGATAGCTGGGCTGCTTCCATCGTCTTAAGATGGATACTTCTAATTTGTAGTATGTCATCTTATATGAACTTCATCTCTCCTTACAGAGAAGGCTGGAATTGAAGAGCAAATCAGAGATGCTGAAGTAGCATCTAGAATGAAGAAAGACATATGAGTTGAAAAAACAACGCGAGAAAGAAAGAGAAGCTGCATGTGTGGCACTACAAAAGGTTAGTTCCCTATAAACTTGATTGGAAGTTTAATATTTGTGTTTTCAGAGATGCTTATGATAGATATGATTTTAAAGATTTTCTTGGTTGCCACCATATGGAAAGGACTGTTGAGATAGAAGAGAACCGAGAGATCATAAAAGAGCTAGAGATGCTGTGTGGGTGTTCATTATCATGTAATGCCAATTTCGACAGGCGTGGCACCAAATTGGCCAAGGGAGGAATTGACGTAGTAGATTCTGCAAGTCCACTAGAGCGTCTGGGGTTGTTCATGAAACATGAGGATGAAGAAGATATG
Organism: Erythroxylum echinodendron; assembly: GCA_027575705.1. NCBI lineage: Eukaryota > Viridiplantae > Streptophyta > Magnoliopsida > Malpighiales > Erythroxylaceae > Erythroxylum > Erythroxylum echinodendron. The sequence goes on from JANZXR010000002.1 coordinate 37,767,224, forward strand.
GATGAAGTGGTTCTAAACGGAAATGGGGAAGAAGGGGAGATACTAGCTTAGATGTTTTAGTTCTACCTTTTGTCAACACCTAGTGAGGTGGATGAAAGGTATAATGAATTGGCTGTAAATGAATCTGATTTTATAAGCTGAGTTATGTTCTTTGTACATGGGGAGCCAGTAGCCTCTAGGCTTGTATTATATATAGAGATACACATATGGAGACCACTAGCCTGATCTCTTGAGCAATGTTTTCATTATGAATGGTGGATCAATAATTCCATGCTTACATGGAAGAATAGGTAATTCTGCGTCCACGGGATCCATAAATTATCATAAACTTATCGTACAAATGTAATGATTCTATGGTTGATTGGTTATCAAACACCTGATGAATGACAACCATCAAAAGATGCCAGGAAGAGAGCGATATCCTTAAGCTAATTTGTATTCACCTAAGCATACAGGTTTCCAATATTTGATCTACGGGTTTGGTTAATCTACTGAGGCCTAATCAATCAACTCACTCCATTAGGCTCTTGGAACCTCACTTAAAACTTCATAAACGAGAAAGACAAATTCCAACCTCGTAAAATTTGATCAGAGTACCAAGCAAAAAATAAAAACTGGAGAGATAGATTTAACTATCCAACTAAAATCCCTTTAGTGAAAAGGAAAATGTTCAAAGCAGTAACTTGTTATAGGCCAGGCAGGAGCAGATACTACATGCAAGTATATCACCCACCATCATACACCAACCAACTGGGGCAACAAACAACTGTACAGCTCAAATTGTGTAGCGGTTCTTTGCAGCCTTGTCAAGTCTCTTTGCATCCTCCTGAATGCATAAAACAGAAAAGAAGAAAGCATGGAAGTCAACTAAACTTTCTGGTACACAATTCAAGGCACAACATTAAACAGCAACAAACAGATAACCCTTACATGGAATATAAACCCCATCGGCTCATTGTAACTGAGAAACTCCTTCCATTGCCTTCCAATGCTCAACTGCAAAAGTACAATTATCAACAAATTGCCTGCAAGAAGATGAATTGTGGGAACAAATGAATTCATTCATATCCTAAAACAAGTGCCCTCAACAATTTGGAAGAAGATCAGACAGGACATTCTGCTCATTGTTCCACAAGTTAATTGGTAACAATGATTAGTTTGTGCAATTGAAACAAATATCACTAGATCTTTCCAACTAATTCACAATGTTATGAAGATGTCTGAATGCATCAAGATATAAAAAGATTGCAGGTATAATATCAAGACATAATCTGGCGACGTTTAGTAGGTAGTGTGATTTCCCATCCGGGTCTGTTGAAGGGGAGGGAGTGGGCACAGCAATGCTGCAAAGTACAACATAACAAGCAAGTAATCCAAAGTTAAGCAATCTCAAAATTTCATCTTCATGAAAATGTCAAAAGAACAAAAAATTTCACACTATTGCGAACTGAGTAATCAACATCAGCACTGGGATGCAAACTGTTCAATAGATGTTTGTAGCATTAAAACTTTTTCTTTGTCATAAGAAAAAGTACAGTTACCTGAGCAGCTTCATTTGAAGCATTCTTAGTCCAAAGAGCTATCTTATCTTGTCTACCTCTAACACTGACAACTGCACCGCATATTTCATCTCCATAATCAAACTGTTCCCCGATCATTGCCAGCAACTAACAAAAATAAATAATAAAGTAATTAGCCAATTAAAAAGCTTATAGGGTTTGTAATAGCACATAAGAAGTACCGAAGCATACCGTATATAACCAAGAGTTATCACACTTCTCTTTTTGAAAGGTCATAGTCCACTTTCCTCCATTAGCACAAACAGGGTCCTCCCATTTTGGCTCAATATTATATTTGAAGCAGTGAAAATCTGCTGGCGCAGGGAGCTTGCTGGGGTGATGGATATTATTGTAAACACTGAGAGTGGGAACAAAATACTCCGTAGATTGTCAGTCAGCGCCAAAAACATAAAAAAGAAAAAAGAATAGATAATCAACAATCAAGATTCACCATGTTAAATGCCACAACAGAAGTATCAGAACTCAACTGACTGATCAAAGCCAGTCACATGAAAATGCCAATTGTACTAGGAACAGGTTAGTCAGATTTATAGCTAGGTAGCGGTAGGAAAAAAGGTGGTTAAATAAACAACGAAGCCGTAAAATTCCAGTCTTCATATGAAAAACATCGAAGCTAAAATACATTAATCCTTGCTATTCAATCCCAACCAAAAGAACACAAAGGAAGCACTAATGAGAGGATGTCCATCCATTGGATCTCCCTTGATTAGCATCCCAATTAAAAAAAAAGCCTATAAGTAGTCTGAAACCAACAACCTACAAGAAATTTCTAGTTCTTTCTTTCAGACAAAGCCTCCTGGCCATCAATGCAAAGAGAGCACAACACTTCAATCTTATGATCTTTTTGTTCATTTTTGGGCATCCAAAACTTCAATCTTGTAATATGCATACAAAAAGGTTATAATCACTATCCCCCCTATCTTAGCTACTTCCAAGAATGCAAATTATCATCATCAAATCGACTAAACAACAAAAGAATAGAAAAGAACAAGAAAGAAACGGTCTTCAAGATCTCGACCTCCAGAACTCTTCCACAGTTGAGAAAGTATAAATTGAACGCATGGAGTTTCCCCACGTGGCTAGCTTGTTGGACTTGGCAGTTTGGTTATCGAACCTATCGAACCAGAAGGTCCATCGGTGTTCAAGCGGGTGCGGCTCGTACGCTAATTTCTTGCTCCCCGACTCATCATCTCCTACGATCTCTCCTTCTTCCACCTCATTATCCTCGCCAACGCTCGGATTAGGGTTCGGAGCAGCTTCTTCGGTCGTCGATAATTTTTGTGCCTCCTCCACTGCCATCATCTTCCTGATTTTGGCTTGCCTCTTCGTGCTTTGCTACTTATAATGAAAATAGATACGCGACAACACGTGGCAGTACAAAAATAATTCTAAAAAACAGAAAAGTTATTTTTGTACATTTTTTAATTAAAATGGTGTTAATAATAAGGTTATAACGGAAACTTTTATTGTGCTTTGGGTCCGGTCCAAAGCCATTTATTTTTCTTTAGACGTGGCAATAGGTCGTTTTGGCCTCATCCCATCTATTATTTATTTTTAAAAAATTCAAAAAATATGTTGTTTTTAATAAAAATAGTCCGGACCCGAACTCGGCCTAAGGCTCGATAAAGTCAAGAAATCTTGGCCCGTGGTATTTAGTAATGAACTTTGATATTGTGTTTAAGATTAAGATATGTTATAAGTTATTGGATTGATATTATACATTGCTTTTATCTCTATACTTGGTGGAAAATGCATTAAGTTCTTAAACAATCATCCTAAACTCATTATCCTAGTTTATTTGTTCTAAAGGTACTTTTTTATTCTCTAAGCTTACCAATATTTTATAAGTAAGATTGAGATATACATATTATGAAAATGTATTTTGTCTTAACCATATAGTCATCACTTAGTGGGTGATTGAGGCGTATAATTAATGTACCGTTTGTTGTTCTTTGTTGGTTATCATGTTATGAAAATAACATATTGATGGTGGGATGTATAAAACAACCTATTCAATAATAACAACATCAATTTAGTAAAATTTTGCTAGATGTAAAGTTTGGAGAGATTTAGTATATGCAGCTTCTAAGAGATTGTTTCTAAATGACAAAAACTACTTCTTCATTGATGAATATTATGATGAAATTATCATTAAATTTTGTGCAATTATTGTTTACTTTTTTAGATGTCTTCTTCTTCGTAGTTGTTTAAAGCATAATGTTAATAGTTTCACATTTGTTTTATATAATCCATCAAGAAAACGCAAAGATATAATAAATTATCAATCTCTCTACAGGAACTAAATAAGATTGAGGTCAAAGTTACAAGGAAGGTAATTTCAAAGAGAAACTACTTTTATTGGAATTGAAAATTGATCATATATGTAAAAAGTTTCAATGATGATGTTATCTTATTTTTGTATGAATCATGAAAATGAAAGATATGGATGATGGTGGTACTAGCAGCGTAAGTCAACAAGATAGTGATAGGAAATTAAAGGTTGGAAGTTTCAACTAATTTAATTAAAAATCCTAAAGTATATATGTTTATATATGTCGATAAAAATTTTGAATTCTATGATTTGTTAGATGAGACAAAAGTGGTTTTATAAATTGAAGTGGAACTTACCTCTGAAGTAGTTGAGGTGGATCACTAATATTTGGTAAATTTAGAGAGATAGAGGAAATCTTGGTTAGGAGGGATATTTTCTATTAGTTCTCCCTTTAATTTGATTAAGATGACCTTATGTTGAACTAAGAGACATTCCAATCGGTGTCTTCATTATAAAAAAAATACTAGTGAGTTTATTATTTTGATAAAAAGTAATAAAAGAACAAAATAAAGTCATAAACTTAAGAAGATAACTTATGAAGTTAATACGAAAAGTTAAAGTTTACAACCGTCAAAATGAACATCAAATCAAGAACCAAAAAAAAAAGATCAAGGCTCATCAAGGTCATTCTTTAGTTTGTAATATTAATTGTAATAACACTTTGTTGATTTGATACGCTAAAAGGTTCTACATGTATAAACATTTTGTTTCACTTTATTACATAAGTCTTTATATTCATTAGTAGGCACTGAAGCTACTCATTTAAATAGAAAAATCTCTTAATCTTTCAAACACTCTTTAGGTAACATTTTGACAAGTGTTTAAATCATAATTGGATTAAACAAATTAGTTTAGACCATTTGAAATTATTAAAATCAATATGCCACCTTAGTCGACCAATATGCCTATTGGTCGACTATTGTTCAACGGCTAGTGAATCTAAAGCTTTTAATACATATTAGTCGACTAATAAGCTACGCCAGTCGACCAATGCATTGTATATAGCTATTATAACATCTGATTCTTGGCTCTAACAGTTAATAGGAGTCCAAAATACTATAAATAAGTATTTTCCTCATTGGTTTTAGCATTAAGAAGGTTTTGGATGTTGTGTATGCACATTTAAAGTGTTTTTCAATGATTTGATCATCATTGTCTTATATTTATCTGAGTGAGCCATTTCAAAGTTATCAAGTGATAAAGTGAAGAACTTTTAGTTGTAATATTTAGTTTGGAGAATATATTATTGAACTTGGGTGGTCCAAGTGAGATTAAGGTTCCTCTTTACTTTAGAAGAATGTTGTAAGGAGGGTTCCTCCTTACTAAAAAAGATTGTAGAAAGGTTATTCTTCACCTTGAAAGAAGAAGCATAGTGAAATTTTAAGAAGAGTTTTGAGAATGGACGTAGGCAAAGGTTGTTTACCAAATCACTATAGATTGATTTGCATTCGCTTCCCTATCATCTTTAATTTATTGTTCAATTGATTTTTATTAAGGAATTTCCTCATCCTTATTTACATTATTTGTTGTTAATTGAGTACATTAGTTAGAAAATTATGAAAGTTTTTAACCCATTCACCCCTTTTTGGGTCCCATTAGGAACTCACAAGTGGTATTAGAGTTGGTTTATTAGTTTAGCATTTCTATGAAATAGTATAGTAAAGATTATAATAGCATCTTTAGGAGCATCATCATCATTATTCAACCAAGTGGATAAAGCATTAGTAGACCACCTCTCCTTGATGGCAGTGATTACCATTATTAGAAAACTAGGATGAGATTTTGTTTTAATGGATGAAAGTGTAGACATATGGAAAAGAGTTTCAAATAATCCCATTATTCCTATAGAAATTGTAGATAATAAGTAGTTACCCAAATTAAAGGAAGAAAGGAAACCTCAAGATAAGAGATTAAGTTTCATGAATAATAGGGCCTTACACATTATTTTTTATGTATTAGGAAGAAATAAATTCAATAAGGTCTCTATATATGAAACGATTTATGAAATTTGTCATAATCTATATATCACTCATAAAGGAATAAATAAAGTTAAGGAAAGCAAAAGTCAGTATGCTAACTCGCCAATATGAATTGTTCCAAATAAAAAATGATGAAAACATTTCTAATATGTGTATTAGATTTATTGATATTATCAATGCATTAAGGGGTCTTGGAAAAACCTGCAATAATATTGAAATGGTAAGGAAGTTGCTTAGGTCACTATCAAAAATATAGGAAGCCCAATTGATAGCAATATAAGAAGCCAAGGATCTAATAATGCTACCATTATATTAACTTATTAGGTCTCTTCTCACAAACAAGATGAAGCTCTAAAAGACACAAAATAAGTGACATTTTTAAAGAAAAAGAATTTAACATTCAAAGCCTCAAAAGAAGAATCAACACAAAGAGGAAGAGACATCAACTAGCGAAAGTAATAAAGAAGATATTGGATTAATCACTAGAAAATTCAAGAATTTATTAAAGAAGAAATTTTCTAAAAGAAAGGGCTTTAAGGAAGGTTAAAAGTAATTTAAAATATAAATCCTCTAACATTAATTATTTTGAATGCAGAAATATCGGTCACATAAAATGATAATGTTCTCTACTCAAAGATAATAAGAACTACAAAAGAAACTACAAGGAGAAGAAGGACAAGAAGAAAGCATTTAAAGCATCAACTTAGGATGACACAAATGATTCCGAAAGTGAGCATTTGAAATAAGAGATAACTTGTATATACTTTACTGCTATAGAAAATAAAGGTAACATCTATCCCTAATTATTATGAAAATGATATTGATGTTGATTTAAAATACGATTAGCTAGTTAAAAGTTTAACAAATTTAAGTAAGGAAAAAAGAAATTATCTTTAAAGCTCAAGGAAGTACATAAATAGTTGGATGCATACAAGATTCATGAATTGAATGAACAAATACCTGGAAATTGAGGAATAATCGAGTCCATTATTGTTTTTTGTGAAGCGAAGTGACAAAGACTCAGAGGATTGACTACTGCTATTCCAAACCCTGATTAGAAAAAACCCATACAATTCTTAATGGGGCGATTGTATTTAAGGTTGGCTAGTAGTAAGGCTTCCTTTGCACTGCAAACCATGGGCCAAGCCTATCCATCATAGCAAGCCCATAAACACATGTCCAATGACATGTTAGAGAGAATTACCAAGCCCAATTGTCGTCTTGACATCAAATTAATCAGGGTTTATTGTTTATTATGCTAGTCCGGCAAATTAATGATTAAAATTCTATCAACAAGTGATTCCGAAAATGAGTATTTGAAATAAGAGATAACTTATATATACTTTACTGCTATAGAAAATAAAGGTAACATCCATCCCTAATTATTATGAAAATGATATTGATGTTGATTTAAAATATGATTAACTAGTTAAAAGTTTAACAATTTTAAGTAAGGAAAGAAGAAATTATCTTTAAAGCTCAAGGAAGTTCAAAAATAGTTGGATGCATACATAAATGATAAGTAGAAATTATAACATATTTTACACCCCTATTTGATATCGTTTTAAATCATTTATATAGCACATTTGCGCAAAAATTGTTGCATTTATTATTAATAACTTAAGATGTTTAGTTTCATATTTTTTATTTTAAAAAGGATTAAATTATATTAAGTATTTTCTTGTAGGCTTGGCAGTCAAGAGGAAAGACCAAAACGCAAGAGATAAAGGAGCAAAATGCAAAATGCAAGATAAACAACACGCCAACAACAAAGAGACAAAACGAAACACATCGTCTGAGAAGAAATAAGACAAAATGTAGCCGTCAGCAGAAGTTTAAAATGACAGAGCAAACAAGGATAAATTGCAATAGAAATAAGTTAGATAAAAAAATAAAATGACAGTAGCAGAGCAAAGACAAAATGCAAGAGCAACATACCGTAAGCCAGAAAACACAACGCCCTCAGCCATTAGGAGTTGTAGCAAGGAGTGTATGGAGTGAAAGGAAGAGCCAAATCCCACCTGTTTTGAGTTGGTTCATAGCTGGTGGAGGAAGATTTTCCAGACCTTTAAGGCTGGCCCAAAGTCTAGTCTATGAAAGGAGAAACATTGAATTAGTTTTTTGGAAGTTTATAATTTTCGATGCTTAATTTAGGATAATTGTTGAATTCTAGTTTAGAAATATTGTTTTGATTATTTGGGATATTATTTTAATTCAATTGATTATTAAATGGATTTAACAATATGTAATTGTTGGAATTTTTGATTGTGTTTATTCATGTTCTTATTTGATTGGAGATGTTCTTGATTATTTGAATGCTATAAATTGAACTAATGGTTCTTTTTGAAGTTGTATGGGTTGGAATTTTGATGTTCGTTAGACAAATTTCAATTGTTGATTATGTTTTCCTGATGCCTAATGTGTTTTGATATTATAATTGAGTTGGTTCAATTTCTAAGAATACAAAGGAACAAGTAGGAATCAGTTTGTTGGTTCTATAAATTCAACTTGTTAAATGTCTCAGATTATCCCGAATATGTCAAAATTGTATGACAAACTAAAATTTAAAACTTGCTTGTTCATTTGTAAATATTATGTTAGATTTATATTTTATTTATTTGATTTCTAGATATAATTTGATTTGTTTTAAACATAAAAACATCCCATCTTTTTATTATGTATTAGTGTAGCATAATTCATAAGTTTTTGGTAATTACAATTGTTTTAGTTTTTGATTTTTTCCTAATTAGTAAGGTTAATCTTATATGTGAATATAATTGGATGAAATCTTTGTATGTGCTTCATTGTGTATGTTTCACTTCTTTTCAATTTGTAAATTAGCATAGTTTGATGCTCAAAAGAACCAAGCAATGGATATTTCATACGAAAATTAGATTAACATGTTTGTGACAAATCTGGAATTTTTCTTTTAACAGTTTATTTGTTTATCAAAAGAAGTTTTATTAATTGAATTATATAAAGATATTTGCTTTAATATAACTAGATGCATAAACATCAATTTAGGATTATTTTGAAAGTATTACAAGATAAAACATGTGCTTTCCACTTAAAATTTTAGATTTGTGTAATTTGATTTCATCGCTAAAAAGTTCTAGCATTATATTTTTTTAATGATTACTACTTTTTGACAAAGAAAATAATTTTCAGCTTTTAAATATTGATTGTGTGTCCAATAATGTATTGCAAGTTTATTTTTTTAAGTTTTAATATTTTATATTAACGATTGTAGTTAAAGATGATGTGATGATGTTTATATTTTGTTAAAAATTATTTTTGTATAAGCAAAATTATTAAAATGTAATTGTTTCTTTCAAAAGTATTGTAATTAATAAACTAATTTGGTAAATTAACTTTCCTCATAGGATAGACTCTTATTTGTTACATACTACATTATGTAATAAATTGAAATTAAAATAAGGATTTAATTTTATATGCCTAACGACACGTATTAAATTTTGACGTCGTTGTCGAGAAAAGTTTTATTTTCCTAGTTTATTTATTTATTTTTGAATCACAGCTAACAATTTTTTTCTCTTAAAAAAAAGTAAAGAAGAGAGAAGGTGATCTTTTATGAAGTTAAGAGACGAAAAAGAAACGGACAGACAAATCAAGTCGGAAAAGGAAGACACAAGGATAGAAATGGTCACAGCTACCTTGAAGCAACTTTCAGAACCAAAATTGGAAGATCAACCTTTATGCATTGTTTTCCTAGTATCGGAACCCTTGAAGTTGAATTCAGGTTTTATAAATTTATTGCCTAAATTCTATGGACATGCTGATGAGGATCCTCATAGACATTTAAAAGAATTTTTATTTGTTTGTTCTACTATGAGACCTGAAGGAATTGATGAAGAACAAGTGAAATTACGTGCTTTTCCATTTTCATTGCATGATTTTGCTAAAGATTGGTTATATTATTTGCTTCTTAAATCTATAAATACATGGGCAGAATTGTATAGAACTTTTCTTGAAAAATATTTTGCTATAAGTAAAACCAGATTTATTAGGAAAGAATTATGTGGAATTAGACAAGCATGAATGCGTTACTATATGAATATTGAGAAAGATTTACAAGACTATGTGCTAGTTGCCCCAATTATTAGATTAGTGGCCAATTATTAATAAAATATTGCTATGAGGGACTTTTACCACATGAAAGGAGTATGGTAGACGTAGTTAGTGGTGGGGCATTAGTTGATAAAATTCTTATACAAGCTAGATAATTAATCTCTAATATGGTTGGACATTCACAACAATTTGGAACTAAAAATAGGAGAATTAACGAAATAGATGTGCATGCCATTCAGGATCAACTAAAGGAAAATTTTCAACAAGTAACTCATTTGACTACTTAATTTGGTGTTGAAACTTATAGCTGGTGGTATTAACGAAGCTTGTATTTGTGGAATTGGCACTAATTTTACTTACGCTACTGATGCGTGTCCTTCTTTATAAGTTTAAGATGTGAATATTGTGGGTAGTTATCTAAGATGAACACAGAGGAAATGTAACACCCCATTACCCTAGAGTACGTACCGGGACGCCCGTAGGTCATTCCGACACATAACCTAAGATAACGGAGCGTTACGTGCAATCTCTACAAACTCCACATGG
>JANZXR010000002.1:37784460-37798967 GCA_027575705.1 Erythroxylum echinodendron
TTCCTTAATCTCTCTTTGAGCTCATATGTACTGAAATTTTGGGTCCTAACCCTTAATATGAGAACGGGATGTTACAACGAATGCTGGCTTCTAATGGCATATTTAAGAAACGTTTCATATTTCCCTTTCCAATTGGATGATGCTAGAAAGCATTAGTTAGGACAGGATGGTAAATGAATGAGACTTCAGGATGTATATCGAATCTTGTTTCAAATTGAGGTTAATCAGCTTGTTTGGAACAATACATTTAACATCATTCTTAATTACATCAGTTGCAGGAAATAATTCGCAACTGGTCGTTGAATCAATGTGAGGACAGAATGCTTATGGCATGGAATAACATAAATGTGCCTTTTACATTATGGCGTACTCCCTCCCTTTTCGTATGAAAAAGGGATTCACGACCTTTGGATCATTGCCGATGTTTTTCTAGATTCCCAGTGCGTTCCTTGAATTATTTGGCACAATCACCAAGACTTATGACCCTAGAATTAGTGTGTTCCTTGAATTCCAAGTGGGTTCCTATTTTGTACAGAAAAGGTGCACAGTAATGTATATCTCATCAATTATATGTTGTTTCTTTATGATTAAGAATGAATCAGAACATACATAACACATTTTGAAATAGTAGGTTGGTTTTATCTAATAAAAAAGGAGCTCAATTCAAAACCTATGCGCCTAATTTCTTTTTATCTTATATTATATTTTCTTGTCAAAATGAAAGAAAGATAGAGCAAATTTTGACAAATCTCAAGAATTATTAAAAATTTTAATTGAGGTAGAGTATAGAGTCCTTAACAAGAATTGAGATTGGGTTAACCATTGTTAAAATGACTAGAACTAGTTATTTGGATAGTTGGCCCTTACCACTTATAAATCCTTTAACATTTTCATGTTTAGTCAATATGAGATACTTTAACGCTTCCCTTTAAGTGCAACTAAGGCTTGGACATCTAGTTGTCACTTGAAATAAATGTAATGGTTATCAGATTAGGCTGCTAGTACTAGATATCTAGACGAATAATCGAGAAATTAATAATCCAGATCAATCCTGCTCTGATATTATATTGGAATTTTTAATATGGTTCGAGTGTAGAGCCCATTAACAAAAATTGAGCTTGGCTTTACCATCGTTAAAATGAATAGAACTAGTCATTTAGTTAGTTGACCTTTACCACCTATAAACCATTTAACATTTTCATGTTTAGTCAATATGAGATACTCTAACAATAATGACTCTTATATTCACAACAAGAGCATCAAGAAGGAAGTTAATGGGAATCCAAGCTCCATGTTTCTTTATCTCAAGCCCATTGGTTTAGAATAGTGATGGCAGTTGCATCTAAGTGTGGTGTAATGCCGACAACCAACTCTGACTGATGACGTACTATCCACCAAGTCATCCTTAATGACTGCAACCCATCATCAAACATCTCCTTTATTTCCTTTAACCCTATATTTTAAACCTTTGTAATGAACCCAAGTAGTTTTATGCCAAGTTTTTGCATTTCCATTATGTAGGAGCCCAAGTTGACCCTGTATGCATAAATTATATGAAGAAAATTAAAGAAAATAAGTAACTAAAAAACAATGAAATTCTGAAAGGATGTAGTTTTGCAAAATTTCTGATTCGGTAGCAATTATTTCTGGAAAAAGCAAAAAAGGAGAAAAATTAAACGCATAATTGTAAATCAACATTGGAAATTTATTAACGTAGTTTGACACACTTTGCCTACGTCTGTAGGGTCCTAACCTAGCTTTATACTTTCACTAACGACAATAGTTTTATATAAGGGTTTCTTAAGCCGACTCACTCATCCCTTAACGCTATCCCTCTTCCTCACAACTCGTGAAAGTACTTCACACTTAATAACATGACCAACTCATGTTAACCTCCATAGAGGATTTTGTCAAAAACTTTTAATGATAAAAATAATAAACAAACAACTTAAGTGATTAAAATAATAAAGAACATAAATGAATACGTACTTGGATAAGGAAAACAACTTCCATAATAAATTCAGTTCCTCCAATGACAGATCAGAAAGCTGTTCACCATGAGTGTTGCTGTAATCTTCCAATATTAACAACGAAACACCATACACACAACCGCAGAAAAATCCCCAACAAAATAAACGTAACTCCTTCAATGACAGATCGAAAAGTTGTTCATCAAGAGTGATGTTGTAGTCTTCCAATATTAACATCGAAACACCACACACACAGCCTTAGAAAAATCTCCAACAAAATAAATGTTTCTTGAGTGAAACGTTGGAAAAATCTAAACTGCAAAATTCACACCAGCTTCTGGAATTTTTCGCACAACACTTCCACTTTAGACAACCACTAAAAAAAATAAGATCAATAACCGATAATCAGTTTTAAAAAATTTACATAAACACCATAAAAGAATAGTAGCAAGAATTGTCCTCAATGGTGGTTCAAGAATGGAAAAGAATACAACAAGCCATTAACAATTATGCAGCCCACTAAAGTCACGCAAAAAAAAAGATGCAGTAGCAATCATATCACACAATTGCAAATCACCCATCCAAATCACACAAAAAAAGAAATCACAGTTGCAAAACCTCCCAATCAATGACAAAGACCAAAGAAAAACCTAGCTAAAATGATTCTACCAAAGTCACGTGATTCTTAAGAGAAAAGGCAGCAACGGATAGAATGATGTCTTGACACAATCAGCTACTAAACATCATAAAAAATAACCCTAGAAATCCCAGCAGCTAAGCCACCCAAAACTTATTGTTTTTCCTCTCCAGTGATGATAATGCTTTAGCCCACCACACACGTCAATCCCAGCCATACCACACTTGAATATCATCAAACCAAATCTCCAAAAATATGCTTCCTTAGTTAGCCATTATCTTAAAATAGGATATACCTTAAATCCCATCTTGATTAGGATTTTAAATCAAATCAAACTTAGCTTGAAAGAGTCCCATATAATTCCAAATAAGTTCAATTATCAAATAATTCTCAAAATTAAATAATAAGATATCATAACTTATATCTTAATAATCTCCTCCTTTTTGGCATTATTTGTCACATATGGATACTCCCCCTAAAGAGAATAATTGGACGCATAACATCAAATTCACAAACCGTATGGAGACTTCCCCTTAATCAAATAACAAGATCCAAATGTAATCAAATATCCAAATATCCAAAGTCAACAAGTACACAACCATCAAAACAACCAATCATAAATAAAAACATCCAAACAATAATGGTCTCCCTTTGGGATAAAAATTTCCAGAAAGTATAATTAGGAAGCATCTGAGAATCGAAGATCCCATTGATTCAGTTGACAAAGAGAATCAATTCTTACTTGGAAAAGACCTTCAATTCGATCAATTTCATTGAACAGAGTAGTATGAGGATCAATTAATGGATGAAGAAGTCGATGCATTAGAAGAGGCAGACGAAGTATAAAGCAAATCCACCAGCCGAGCTAGTTTATTCACATTTAGGATTCGTGGTGAAATATTCATCAATATCACCAGCTCAAGAGCACTCGAATTGAACCGAGGAACACCATTTGAATATAAAAATTGAGTGATTAAGTATGGAAAGTATAGCAAGGAATGAGGCTTACCACTAATTGCTAACATTACTTCAATGATGAGTTTGCCTAAATTAATATTTTTACTAATTCCAATGGAGTAAACAAGCTTAACTTACGCCGGATAAACCGAAACCACATGCGTACTCGACAACCAATTAGCCAATACCAACTTATGAATCACAAAGTATTTTTGTGTCAATATAGAAGCAAACAAAACTGAATTAGATGACCATATTGTTAATCAACCTCCAATTAACACAGTTGTCATCATATCATTTGTCACATTCCAATCATAATTATAAATATAATCCCCAAGTAGATTATCAAACCCCAAAAATAAATTCAATCTATCATGATGAAATTTAATCAATATACCTCTCATATGCACCAATTGATATCACACAACAGATTCAGTCAATATGTCTTTATCTATATTACAGTAGAATTCTTTTACCAAAGTAAAATCAAAGTGTTGCAGTAACAACGCAACATTCAATAAGTTTCTTTCAGTCAACAGAACATCCAAATGAAACTGCTAAAATTCGTCCAAATTTATAAGAGGATCAAGAACTAACTCGATGTTGGTGATGGTGTCCCATTTTTGTGTTGCAGAGGAAGTGTAAAACTTATAGTACACAAAATTATCAACTGACACTCTGACTGGAGGGCATCTACATGGTGGTTGGACTGATTTTTAAGCCAATTTCTTTGTCAATTTTTGAGTAGAAGCAATTGGGGCAGTTGGTGGTGACATAATTGTAGAGCCAGGAACAGTATCCTCAACAGGAGCCTCGTCGGTATCAGATTCAAAATCCTCTATCAAAGAAGATAACACACGCGGAGCATCCTCGTGTCCCGATATCTAATCTCGAATAGAGGAGGAGTTGGGAATCTTAATAGGTACTTCCGAGGAAGACCCAACACTAGTCATCAATCTCCCAAGTGTTGGATGAAATTGAAGTCGACTGGAGCATTGAGTGGCACCAGCGGTAGAGGGAGTAGATGCCGACAGTGACTTCTCCACAACAGAAGATGAAGCTTGACGATTTATCTTTCCCATTTGGACTCCAGAAATCAAAACCCAAAGAAAATGAAGATTGATGTTATCGATGTAGAGAGAGAATCGAGAGAGAGAAACCCAAATTATGAGAGGCGTGAGACTATTGTGAGGAGGAAGACAATGGAGCCAAAATACAAAATAAAGAACGGAGGGAATGAAATTATAATAGGAGGCTATTAAAAACGAAAGAAGACAAATTAGGAATTTTAATCCCTTTCTAAATTTTCCCTTTTCTTAAATACATTAAAATTTTAAAGCACATAAACCTAAAAACTCTCGAAGAAATTCAAACCCAATTGAGTCAAGAGGTTTTGTAAAGATATCCGCCAATTTTTTTCAATAGAAACATATGAAAGAATGGTTATTTTGTTCTCCCCAAGCTCTCAGAAAAAATGACACTTTAAGTTGATATGTTTTGTTCTCGAATGTTAAACCGAATTCTCTGAGATGTCTATCTAAAATTTGTTATCACACAGGATTGTCACTCAAGAAACTTGTTATCACACAGGATTGTCTAACATCTGTTTCACCATAAAAAGTTGCAAACAACAACTACCTACAACAATATATTTTGCTTCTGTAGTTGACAATGAAATTGAATTTTTATTTTTACTTTATCGCAAACCAGATTGTTATCCAAGAAGAAACAACCCCCTAAAGTGCCTTTTTGATCATCTAAATTTCTAGACCAATCCGCATCACTATACTTGGATAGATAAGAAGTGAAGTCATATGTATACCAAATCCCAAATTCAAAGGTACCACCGATATATCTAATAATCATCTTTATCATTGTTAACTATGTCTCTTTTAGGTTAGCTTGATAGCAAGCACATACTCTATGCTATAGCTGATATTTGGTCTACTTACAGTTAAACAAAGTAGACTACCAATAATACTTTGATATAAGCTAACATTAATGTTTTTGCCTTTTTCATCTTTGTTTAACGTTGTAGATACACTCATAGGAGTTCTAGCATGTCGAGCATTCTCAAGTCAAAACTTATTCACTACATTCTTTACATATTTAGTTTGTAATACAAAGATACCATCCTTCACTTGTTTAATTTGCAAACCCAAAAATAAGTTCAATTCACCTACCATTTCGAATAAGTGGAACTAAACACAATATCATCAATATAAATCTATGCAATCATCAAATTAGATTTGAATTTTTTAAGAAATAAGGTCATGTCGATAATATCTCTTTCATAGCCTTGTTTAATGAGATATTGAGTGAGCCTTTCATACCAATCTCGTGGAGCTTGTTTGAGTTCGTATAGTGCCTTCTTTAGCTTGAAAACGTGATCAGTATGGACTGAATAAAACCTTTCAGCTGCTCAATGTATGCCTCTTCTTGTATAAACCTAATCAAGAATGAACTTTTTTCATCCATTTGGTAGAGCTTGAAGCCTTTCAGACACGTTACACCCAAAAGAAATATAATCGACTTAAGTCTTACCACTGGTGCAAAAGTTTTCCCAAAATCTATTCCTTCAATATCAAAATAACCTTGAGTAACTAACCTTGCTTTATTTGTAGTCATAGTGGATTTTTCATCAGTTTTATTATGAAACACCCATTTTGTTCAGACCATATTCACATCAGATGGTCTTGAGCTTCTTTAACTTTTTAAGGCTTGAATGAAGAAGTGTAACATAAGAGTCCTAAAAGCCCTCGATAATTTACTCTTTTTCTTTCCCTTGTTTTTCTTATCTCACAGACTTCTCCAATAGCATTCTCCACTGGATGACTTCTTTTGATCTATGAAGGAGGATCCCTGCTTAAATCACTTTATTTGAGTTTTGATTATTCAAAGGAATTATTTCTGCATTAAATGTCATGTTGCTTTCATCATCTGAAGCAACTGACAACTCTTCTGTTTGGATAGTTTCTTTTCCAGCATCAACTAATTACAAATTTGGGCAGTTTTTGGTTCTTATCTTATTGCTTGCTTGAGCTGGTTCACAAGGCTGGTCTTGTAAATTTTCTCCTGACCCTTTACCATTTAATTGAGATACATCATCTATAACAACATTTATGGACTCTAGCACTTTCATGGTTCTTTGATTAAACACTCGGTATGCTTTACTGTGGATTGAATGTTTAATGACGATCCCTTTATCACTCTTACTTTCAAATTTTTTGAGCTGATCCGATTTCTAAGAATATAGCTTATATCTAGTTTCTTTCCCTTCCAAAGTTCATAAAATGTCTTGCTCAAGATAGTTCTAAGATGAACTTTGTTGCATATATAGGATGCCATGTTCACTGCTTCCTCCCAAAACTGCATTGACATTTTACTTCCATTCAATATAGATTTGACCATTTCTTGAAGAGTTCCATTCTTCCTCTCTACAACTCCATCTTGTTGTGGAGTTCCAGGTGCTAAAATTTTTTGTATGATACCATATTTGTCACAGAAACTGTTGAAGCTTGCATTCTCAACTTCCCTTCTGTGGTCTGATTGGATTCTCAACACTGTCATATTTTTCATATTCATGACTTGCAAATATAGGCTTTGAAAAGTCTTAAAAGCATATAGTTTTTCTTTCAAGAACGATACCCAAGTATATCTAGAATAATCATCAACACAAGTTAAAAAATATCTCATTCCATCAATGCTAGCATCTTGTGTTGGACCAACCAAGTTAATTTGAATTCATTCCAATATACGTGAGGAAGTAACATGTCTAACCTTTTTATGTGATACTCTCCTCTGTTTACCCATTTGACATGCACTACATATTGTCTTATCTTCTTTGTTCATTGTGGGCAAACCTTTTACAACTTGCAAATTTTTTAACTTGCTAGTAAGCTCAAAATTAATGTGCCCAAGCTTTTGATGCTAGTAAGCCCATAATTAATGTTGGCCCCGATCCCCGTACGGATTTTATAGTGGCTACGTGTCACCATTTGATGTTTAGGATAAATATATATTTTGGAAACATTGCAATGAAATAAAGTAAATCATAGCATTTAAATTTAATTAAAGACTAGGCAAGAAAAATTTGTGGTGGGATCGAAGAATAATTATAGACATAAAACTAAAGTATTCAAAAAAAATAATTTAATTAAAATAGTTAATACACATTTTAATAAATGATATCAAATTAAAAGAAATAGATAATAAAGATTTTTAATTAAAGAAAATCCATATGAAAGGTAAAAATACTACCGCACAAATTACTGAAATTTTTTCATAGCAAAAATGAACAAGGAATGATTGATTTGGGTGTAAAAGAATTTTTTGCAATTTGGTTTTAGAAATGAAAAACCTAAATTCAAAGGGCAGAAGTCACAGGTATGTGCACGAGAGAGGGTCGGTATAACTAAGAAAGTTACGATCGTACCGTGGTACGATCGTGACTTTGGCAAAAATTTTATTCACCGAAAGTTCAGCCCCATGAGGCGCGATCGCGATTTGGGGAAATATTTCGGATCTGTCGCGATCGCGACTTTTCGAAATCTTGGAACCATCGCGATCTCAAATGAGTTGCGATGGTGAAATTTTGGGCCTTTTTCGCGATCGCGATATGTCGCAATTGCGACTTGGGCGCTTCGTCACCATCGCGCCTTGGTCGCCATAGCGACATGGCGAATAATTTACACAGTTGCGGTCGCACCCCTCACGCTCGCGACTTCCCAAATTCAGACATCCTTAATTCCAATCAACATATCTCTCAATCCAGAAATCCAAAAATTACAAACTATATGTTGTTAGAAAGCTAAGACCAATACCTACAACCTTTATGAAGACCATTTTACCTAATTCGACATGTATTGATATAGTTTAATCAATTCAATAAGGTTACTACTTCAGCCAACATTATTCTCTAATTATAAATAATTGCACCCAAACACAGCTACATTAAAATGGTCATAACTTCTACATCTGACGTCCAAAAATTTCGATCTTCATAGCAATAGAAAGCTAAAAGAATAATATACAACTTTTATGAAGACTAATTAGCCTAATTCTGCCTATATCAATGCAGTTTATTACTCAAAGTTTCAGTCCACATCTTTACCAAATTTTCTATTTTCACTCATCTATTCACAAACCATTCTCATACCAATTCCAAGGACCAGAACCAACAACGAGTGTCTTACATACCAAACTCCTTTACTACACAATTTAACACATCCAAACAATCACAATACCTCACAACGTTCGGCACACAACCAATTGCATAGGATAAAATTCGGCATACATAGATAAGTATCATTTCGCAACATAGAGGAGTTACATACTTCATAATTTGTTTCATTATGTCATAACAACATCCCAGTCGCAAAATACATATAGTATCATGGTCGTAAAATACATACTATAATGTGCATGCTGACATGCTACAATGATCATCTAAAAGTGTTTGAAACTAACTTAGTTACAAAATTTGAATTCCTCGGAGTTATGCCAAAACTTTGCAAAGCTTCTAATGATCTACTGGTTCTTCACCTGAGGAGTGGAAAATGTGGGGTGAGTCGAATGACTCAGTGGATAATATACCTATAGCCGATACTAATGAACTACACCACACAATAATAATGCATAACACAACACATTATCACAATATAAATGGGCTGAAAATTTTAGTCAATCATAACATTTAAAATGCAGTCATATCTTCAAACATGCAATGCACACACAATGGCTCGAGAGTTCCATGGAACGAAACGGCGAAACCGAAGTTTACATCATGAGATGAAATGAGTCTGATTTCTCAGGATCTTGTGGCCACAAGCGGGCAGCCGGGAGAAGGCTATAGGTCAACGTGCACGTGACAACGAAACGGATTGCTCTCTCGCCCATATAACACATTTTTCTATGATCATACATTTCACATTATATTCATGCTTTCATGTTTCATAAATCTTTTCTTTTCATTCTCACAAAGTCATTAAACTTTCACAACACAATATAGATTCACAGAATATCTTTCAACATTCACAATGAATACAACAACATACTCAACAAACATACACCAAAATCAAAGTAGTTCATCATTTCAAACTATAAATATATTACCCACTTATTTCACTTGAGATTTCAGAAAGTCAACCTTGTTCTTCTTCCCGCTCTTGGTGTCTATATTCCCGGTTCCCTAAAAACACATATGAAGCTTTCCTTAACTAACTATCATGAACAAACTCATGCTTATTCTCTTCTTGGTTTTTTTATCTAGCTAGAAAACTAAATTCTAACATTAACCTCCTATTTTTCTTCTTTCTTTCCTCATCTTCTTCTTCATCATATTCATCTTCTACATATTAAAACCTACTTCTCTCTATTTCTTTCTTCATTTTCTTCACATTAAACCTTCTTTTTCTACTTCCTTAATCTATTAAAACAAGAAAAACTAAACAAGGCACTTACCTAGGCTCTTCCTTCTTTTTCTTTCTCTTTTTCTTTCTTTCTTTCTTCTTCCTTTTCTTTCTCCTTCTCTCCTTCTAGGTTATTCACGACTCTTCTTCTCTTTTTCCTTCAAATTCACGATTCTTCTATTCTTCCCTTTGTCTTATTCAATTAAATACACCTTTTTGGGTTTTTACCATTTTACCCTTCCTTATTTAAGTATTTCCATAATTCTCCTTTCTTTATTCTCTTCATCTTCTTTAATTCACCCCACCTTAATTCACGACTTCTTCCTCTTGGTCTTATTCATTTAAGACAACTTTCTTATGATTTTACCAATTTACCCCTTCTTTTATTAGGAAATTCCTATTAACTCCTTCACTTACTTTTAATTACTTCTTTTAATCCATATCTCCACAGAAAAGTCAAAATATACCTAATTAGACTCCAAAAATTCCTAAGTTATAAATTCTAATTTATTTGCATACTAGATAATTTAATAGAATAAAGAAAATAAATAAATAAAAAAATAAAAACATAAAATCCTAAAAATACAGGATCCAACAATTAACGTGCCCAAGCTTTTGATGCCATAGATCTATATTGTCATCATATGAGGCTAATTTACAAGTAGTAGTGACCTATAATATATAACAATTGTCTACTGATCATTTATCACTCACAAGACATTCTCCTTGTTCGGTTAACACCCTTCACTCATCATTTATAACTTTAACCAATAAACCATCATCACAAATGGCTTATACTCACCAAATTGGCTTTTAATCCATTAGCGTGAAGAACATTCTTAAGGTGTGGCAGTCCATCTACGCCTAGTATCCCTCTTTAATCGAAGCCTTCTTTCCATCACCAATAGTCACATGCCTATCAATATAACTTTGATAATCAGTCAAATAGCTCCTTTCTCCTGTCATATGGCATGAAAATCCACTGTCAAAATACCAACCATTATGAGAAGTAGCCTTCACGGAATTAACAATTACAAGAGCATGCAATTGACCATTTTTAACCCAAATGTGCTTTAGTGTCATAGGTTGCTACTGGAAATTTAATGAGGAGTATATAGATTTTCAATTTTAAGTCCTTTAAAACAACATTTGTAATAGCTTATAGCATCTTGACCTTCTGTGCCCAATAACTCCACAAAAATGACATGTAGGTATTAACCTCTTTTCCTTAAGATTTCTCCTTGTACAGATCTGGTTGTATCATTATTCTCATTTTTGGACTTAGAATATTTACCTTTGTATCCAATACCTTAGAGATCTTCCTTGATCTTACTGATTTCTAGCAGCTTTTCTAACTTTTCGGTACCTTCATTTAACATTCTTCTCCTTTTTCCGTACTAACCAACTTTAACTTTGTTTTGTTCAGCTCATCTATTGTAGATAATAACTTCTTCTCTAGATCTTGAATTGTGTTCTTTATGGTAGAGTTTTCCTTCTTTAGCATTTCATTCTTCTTACATGTTTGCACCCACTTTGCATACATTAACTCGACTTTGTAAATATCGTCACTTTTGTTCTCTAAATCATTGTCATCACTGTCATGATCTAAAATTAAACTTTAGACTAACTCATCTGCCTTTGTCTCGAAATTCTGAACTAATTTATCCATGGTTTCATCATCAGATTCTTCCTTCTTGGTTATTGTTAAACAAGCAATTGGACTTTTGCTATATAAAACAACCAACACAACATTACTTACAAATTCCTCTTCACTATCATAATCACTTTTAGCTTCATTTTCACTCCAAGTGCTAGTATAAGACTTCCCTTTTCTCTATTTCAAGTTGTTAGCACATTCTGCTTACACATGTCTAAAGCCTTGACATATATGACATTGAATCTTCTTCACTTTTCTTTCACCTTTTTAAGTTTGAGTTTGTTGTTTGAAATTGTTATTTGATGTGCTCCCACCATTTTACCTAAACTCGGCCTATCCTTTTTGACTTTCTTTAATCACTTATTGAAATTTCTTGTCAATAACACCAGATCCTCATTTTCATCAGATTCATCTCCAACTTTACCAATTTCCGCTTGCAATGCCAACCCTTTGCTTTTCTCTCGTTTATCCATCAACAAATTCATCTTAAAATTGGTAAGAATCCTAATTACTTTATCCAAAACAGTTCATTGATATCATTAGATTTTTCATTGGCTGCAATTTTCAGTATAAACCTCGGAGGTAATAATCTTAATGTCTTCTTAACAAGTTTCAGGTTAGAAAACTTGTTCTCGGGTTGACGTGTTTGGTTTGCCATGTCACGCAATCTGTCATGAAAATCTCCAATAGTTTTACTTTCATCCAACTTCAGCTCCTCAAATCTCACAGTTAACATATGAAGTTTTAAGGCTATCACAGATTTTGATTGCTCATGTATAAGACTATCTCTCGTCCTCATAACCTGTGAAAGTAATTCATACCTAATAACACGATAAAGTCGTGTTAACCTCAACAGAGGATTTTCTTAACAATTTTTAATGATAAAGATAATAAACAAACATCTCAAGTGATTAAAATAATAAAAAACATAAATGAATACTAACAAATTCAACTCTTTTAATGACAGATCAAAAAGTTGTTCAATAAGAGTGTTGTTGTAGTCTTCCAATATTAACATCGAAACACCACACACAATTGCAGAAAAATCTCCAACAAAATAAACGTTTCCTTACTGAAACGTTGCAAAATTCTGAACTGCAAAATACACACCAACTACTGGAATTTTTCGCACAACACCTCTACTGTCGGCAACCACCAAAACAAACACAATTAATGACCGATCAGCCTAACAAAACTTACGCAAACACCTCAATAGAACAATAGCCAAAATTGCCGTCAATGGTGGTTCAAGAATGGAAAAGAATACAACTGACCATTAACCATTATGTAGCCCCCTAAAGACATGCTAGAATAGCAGGAAAAAATGCATCAGCAATCATACCACACAATTACAGATCACTCAATCAAATCATGCAAAAACAGAAAAAAAAAAACCACTAAACCTCTCAATCAATGACAATGACTAGAGAAAACCCAACTAAAATGAATTTGCCAAAGTCACGTGATTCTTAATAGAAAAAATAGCAACAGATAGAATGATTTCTCGACACAATCAGCTGCTAAACATCATCACAAATAACCTTAGAAATCCCAAGAGCACCCAAAACCTATCATTTTTCCTCTCAAAAAATGACAACTCTTTAGCCCACTACACACATAAATCTTGGCTACACTACAGCTGCAAATCATCAAACCAAATCTCCAGAAATGTGTTTCCTTAAGTAGCCATTATTCTAAAATAGGATATACATTAAATCTCATCTTGATTAGGATTTTAAATCAAATCAACCATAGCTTGAAAGAGTCCAATTAATTCCAATTATTAAATAATGCTCAAAATTAAATAATAAGATATCTTAACCTATATCTTAACAAACAATAATCAAACTATGCCAAAAGATGGGAGGGATGAAGAGAGCTATGAGAAGAGACGTTGGTTTCTTCTTTGTAAAGGGTTTGTTATTAAAATTTTGTAATATGTTCATTGAAATACAGGATTTGAGAAATACTTTTAATTAATGTCTATATTTACAAATTTAAAATTTAGAAGGCATGTGAAATTATGATCTATAAGTTTAGAATTTACTAATGAATATTAAATTTAGGATATTAACTATATTTTTATTAGATGTTGAAGCACCAAATTAAACTTTTTTCTTAATTTTTTTTCCAGGTCAAGGTTTATTGATGATGCGCGTCTTAAACAAGTGTTGCCCATCTCACGAAAGCTCCACATCATTAAACTTTTCTTTTCTTTTCTTAAAGCTCCAAAGTAAGGTACCCATCTCACGAAAGCTACACATTAAGCACGTATTTGACATCGTACAACCTCGGAAAGGGAAAATTCAGTGGAAATCTGGCTTATATCTATACGAATAATGCATTTCCAATCAATAATGATATGGGAAGCCACTTGCATATATATAACCATAATTTCGTTGAAATGTATTATGCTCACATTGTTTTTGTTACAAATGTCGTAATCCTATTTTATAATGGTGGTGTTAATAATCATAAAGATTGAAGTTGACTCTCAGCACCCAAACAGTTAAGCTCATGACAGGGACGCATACAACTAGCTACCAACTCTAAGCCCCGTTGTATTTAATTACCCCCATTTTGTGATTAAATGAATCCAGTATATTTCCTTCTTAAGTTCAACAGTTATACATACTTTTACGTGGAATTAAAAGCATTTATAGATTCGAGAGGGCATGAGCATGCATAATTGGTAAGATAAGGTAAATTTGATATGAGAAAGCAACAGACCTAAGGTCCAAAGTTATGAATACCGAATCGGATTTGGTACCGGATTGGATCCTGGTACAGTATTATACCGGTACCGATTAATACCGGATACCGTTTCGGGTAATTTTTTAAATTTATAAAATAGTCCCTAAATTTTTAAAAATTAC
>JANZXR010000002.1:37805076-37843244 GCA_027575705.1 Erythroxylum echinodendron
AGCATGAGATGTGGTCATTTACCACATCTGGACCCGTTTCTTTGGTCCGACCCGTTCTCTGGAAACGGGATGTTACATTAAAACCAAAGGAAACAACAGTATCATTAAATTTAAGATACCATTGGCGGGAAGCTTGCTTGAGTCTGTATATTGACATTTTAATTTACACACCATATGTTCTTTCCCTTTAACTGAAAAACCCATTGGTTGATCCATATATACATTTTCCTCTAAATTCCCATTTAGAAAAGTAGTTTTCATATCCATCTGATGTAGCTCTAAATCATAATGAGCCACTAGTGCCATGATAATTCTGAGAGAATCTTTCTTGGAAACTGACGAGAACATTTCCTTATAGTTAATGCCATCTTTTTGAGTAAAACTCTTAGCAACAAGTCTAGCCTTGTAATGTTCAAGGTTGCTATGAGAGTCACGCATTATCTTAAAGACCCACTTACATCCAACTCTCTTGCATCCTTTAGGTAATTCTACAAGGTCCTAAATACCATTATGTTCCATGGATTTAAGCTCATCTTTCATTGCATCTAACCATTTATTAGCGTTAGCACTATTAATGGCTTGTGAAAATGAAACGGGATCATCATTAATTCCTAAGTCACCTTCCAACTCTTGTAGATAGACCACGTAATCATTCAGAATAGCATATCTCCTTTTTTTGGGATCTTCTTAATGCTATTTCCTGTGGTTCTTCTATTGTAAGTTCATGTTGAATGTCAAGAGTATGTATTTGTTGCTCTTCATGTTGTTATGCGGTGCAACAATTTGAGGAACAATAATTTGAGTAGTGGGAACACAAGTCAAATGGACTTATATTCTAACTTCCTTAATTTCCATATTTCGTGAAACGTCACTCCCACTTGTTTCACTATTCTCAATAAACCTAGCATTTCAAGTTTCAACAATTCTTAAACTATGGTTAGGAAAACAAAATCTATACCCTTTAGATTTTTCTAGATAACCAATAAAATATCCACTGATTATTCTTGCATCCATTTTCTTTTCTTGTGGATTATAAATTCTTATTTCTACCTGGCATCCCCAAACATGTAGGTGCTTAAACTAGGTTTTCTACCAGTCCATAGTTCAAAAGGTATCTTTGGAACTGCCTTACTAGGAACCCTATTTAACAAATATATGGCAGTTTTTAAGGCATACATCCATAATGATAAGGATAAAGATGCATTACTTAACATACTTCTAAACATATCCATTAAGGTTTAATTATGCCTTTCTGATACACCATTTTGTTATGGCATACCCGACATTGTGTATTGAGCACATATGCCATGCTTTTCTAGGAATTTAGCAAATGGACGAGGGTTTTATCCACTTTCATCATATCTTTCGTAATACTCACCACCTTTATCAGAGCTAACGATTTTCACTTTTCTGTCTAGTTGCTTTTCAACTTCTGTTATATAAATTTCTAAGGCATTCACATTTTGAGATTTCTCATGCAATAAATAGACATATCTGTAACATGAATAATCATCAATAAAGGTGATAAAGTATTTTTCTTTACCGAAAGAATTAATATCAAAAGGTCCACATATATCAGTGTGTACAATTTCAAGAAGCTGAATGCTTCTTGTAGAACCTTTCTTTGTGTGTTTTGTTTGTTTTCCCCTAATACAATCCACACAAATATTGAGATCAGTAAAATCCAAATTTAGAAGAATTCCATTCTTTACTAATCTATCCAGTCTTTCTTTGGAAATATGACCTAAACGCTTATGTCACAAGTAAGCAGAACATTCATTCATGAAACTACGTTTAGTTCCAACTTTATGATGCAAGGTCCTAAGAGTTTTAGCATATAAATTATCAAGATTCAATTTATACAAACCATCAAAAAGTATACCAGATCCAGTCATACTTGTATGCTTAAACAAATTGAAACATCCATTACCAAACTTAAAAGAGTCTCTAGTAACATTAAGTTTAGACAAAGAAATCAAATTCCTAGAAATACTAGGTACATAAAGAGTTTCAAATAAATCTAAATGATGTCCAATATTTAGGATTAAACGATAAGTCCCAACTTCTTCCAGTAGAACCTTTACTCTATTCCCCATAAAGACAAACTTCTCATTTGGGTTTGTGGTTTGGATCATAAGGAATTCCTGCATAATATTAGAAACATGAGTTGTACATCTAGAATCAATCTACTAAGTATTACGTGGAACTTTAGTTAAATTTGATTCAAAACATACATAAGCCTTAAGCTTATCTTTTTTTTTTGAACCAAGCCTTACGTTATGGACAGTCCTTTTGGAAGTGTCCAGATTTTTCACAGAAATGACATTTTTATTATTTGCCTTCTTCTGGATCTTAACGGAGGACTCATTAGTCTTCAGTGGTCTTTTCCCCTTTCCATGCTTCTTATGTACTTTCTTACTAGCTCCTTGATATTTCATAAAATGGATGGAATGATTTCCTTGTTTTTAAGTCTTGTTTCCTCTTGAGCTAACATACTGTGCAATTCATGCACATTTTATTTTTCTTTTATGGTGTTATAGCTCATTTGGAACGGACCATACTCAAATGGTAAAGAGTTCAAAATAAAATGTACAAGGAAATTCTCATTCATTTCCATTCCCAAATACTTAAGTCTTGCTGCAATATTTGTCATTTCAATGATATGTTCAAGCATAGTACGAGAACCATCAATTTTATGGTGGTCAAAGTACCCATTAGTGTCCCAACAAGAGATTTATCAGCTATTTGGGAGCGCTCTTCCACAAAACTCATAAATTCTTTAGCACTTTCAATTTTGGGAAGAGCTGAATTGATGTTGTTTGCTATGCTCATTCGCATAAACATTAAGCTCAGTCTGTTTGATTTTATCCAAGCTTTATAATGGACCTTTTCTTCATCACTACTAGTATCAGTATTAGCAACACGCTTCGCAAATTGAAGTGCCAAATCAAGATCCAATATACCAAGATGATATTGGACTTGTTCACTTCAACTAGAAAAATTCAGCCCATTAAATATGGGTATAGACGAAACTTATGAATGTAAAGACATAGGGACAGAAACTGCAATAAATATATGCCTAACATTAATTCTTTGAGTCATAAACTAACATATTAAATAGATTCAGATGAAAGATTATATTAACAATTAATGTACACTAATGTTCCCTTTGGGTGATACATCAACGCACACAATAATCATAATGATGCCAATAATATTTAACATTATTAGGTAATGATGTATACACTATTTAGAAATATTTAATATCTTTAGATAAATAAGTAAAACTAATAGTGTATTTACATTACCAAACAATCATATTCATTCATTATAAGAACAATCAATCAACCTTTGGGTAATTTATAAATGTCTAATAATAATGAATTTCAATCTACTCATAAATAAACTTCATTTTTAGCGTCAATTTTATGAGTGAGTGATTGAAAAAATTCGAGTCAATTTAGAGCTAAATTCGCTTAAAATTTTGATCACTTTAGTGATTAACAAATCTAACATAATATTATTCCAAATTTGATAAATAACATGCACATACTTCATTCTAATTCATCTTAAAAGGTTTGTTTTATATACATGCATAATACTATTCACGTGTATTCCTCTTTTCTTGTTTAATAATATCAACACATTCACTCACATACACTTATATAAATATATGCACCTCGTCTTTCATTGTTTAACAATATAAACACCATATACATACATTATAATAAATGCATGCATTACATCTTTGATTGTTTAATAATATAAATAGTATTATAAGTACACTTTACCATAAATGCCTGCAGTGTCTATTTGTTGTTACTAATATACACACTGTTTATGTGACCTGTGTCATAAATGCATGTAGTGCATTTTTTGTTGTTTAATAAGATAAAAACCATTTACGTGAATTTAACAAAAAATGCATGCATTCTTCTCTGTCATGGTTTAATATTATTAACATCATGCATACACTCTTCACGTTCATATTCATGTTCACGCATATGTTACATCTGTTATTAAAATAACCAGTTCATGCATCTTTTATTCCTGCATCTTTTAATCATAGTGATGATGCTACATCACAACAGCCGCACACACTACTAACACGGCAGGTATCGATGCTTGCTTGCACCATTAAGAGAAAAATCATTACTGGTAGTGTCTTGGATCACCGAGAAAAACATGCATCTCTCACATGCTTCAAAATAAAATTGCCCAGTAGATATTTTTATCGGTTTTGTCTAAATAGAAAAGCATGAAAATGGTTCAAAAAAAAACATAACAAAGAATCATAAAGTTCATAACCTAATGCTCCGATACCACATGCAGAATATCTTCTCTTTATCATACGATTGTATAGGATCTTAAACATATATAATTCTCACATAAAAATCAATTTTCGTACCTTGATCCATAACGTTGTTTGATTTTGAATCTCTTTCACGTTTCTATTCTTTTATCATCTTTGTTATCACTTATGTTCTTTTTACTTATTTGAAGGTTGTCGCAGAAGTAATCTTAACAGGCAAGAATAGAACCAAAAGAGGTAACGATTATATATAGTTTTAAATGAGAAAATCACCCTTAACTACCACACCCATCAAGTCGGTATTTTTAATTACATGAGACATAATAATCCAACATATAGTACTTAGCTTTTAGAGATTTACCCTTCCTATTTAATTTAGCCTTATTATTATTATTATTATTATTATTATCATCATGATCATCATCATCATTATCATCATCATCCTCTTCGTCGTCGTCGTCGTCATTTTAGCTCGTCTATCTTTATGATATTATTTAGTTTATTACGTATTTCATATTTTATTTATTAAGTATTATTTATTTATTTTAGTTTTAGTTTTTCACATGGGTCATTCAAAATTAGTCTCTTTATTAGTTAAAGGTAAGGTTGTGTACTATTAAATTTTCCCAAACCCTGCGTATCAGCTAAATTTTTAATGGGTTATCATTGCAATAAATTAATAGTTGTGTTAAAATTATATTATGTCTAACTATATACTTTCTAGTCTTGTAGGCTCTTCTTTTGTTTATCTACACAATACAACAAATAGGAGTTTTGGCTACTTTTTTTTCGTGCTATGTTTTGAAATTTGTAACTGAAAGTTACTCTTTGGTTATGAAATTTCAAAGCCTTCTGTAACAATACCTCCAACTTAAAATATTTCGTGAGTTATTTAAAACTATTAGTTATGTTTAGGATAGACTACGTTTTATATTCATAGCTAAAAAGATATGGCGATGTTTTTTTTACTGTAAACTTTGTTTCGTAGAGAAAGATTTTTAGCTAATATTTCGTAGTTAAAAAAATTTGACAATATTTTTAACAAATAGACTTGTTTTTGTAGCAATAGGTTTTTATGAAATATATGTCATAGCTAAAACATACAGTCCCTAATATCAGTTACAAAAATAATTTTCCTAATTACAAAGGTTTTGCCACGAAATAAACACAATGAAATGACGTCGTTTTTCCAATTCTCCATTTCAATGGTCCCAACTAAAAAATTCCAAATTAGATATTGAACTATAGAAATTTGTGACTTTACACAGATACACAAACAAACAGAATGTTCAATAATTGTCTTGATGATGGTAAGTTTAAATGTTCAAGGTTGTTGGCTAATTAACTTTTAAGTTTCCAACTTTCAATGATAACGAGGATGAAGCTTCCAATAAGATTGGAAGAATAAGTGATTCTAGGCAGCTTCCACTAAGACTATAGTCCGATGTCCAGGTGATTGTGCCAAACTAATTCAAGGAAGGCACTGGGAATCTAAGAAACATCGGTAGTATTTTGGATAGCAATTTTCTAAACGGATATTTCCAAAAAAAAAAAAAAGAAAATTCTACACGGACTCCTTTAAATTGAGTTAGCTCATTTGATCTCGAAGAGTCAAACTTAAAAATTTAAAACCTTCAGTTTTATAAGTAATTCATAAATAAGTTTTAAAGATTGAATTTAAATTATATAACAAGAAAGATTAATTTGATCCGATATTTATAAATATGTTATAATTACTTTAATTTATTAATAATTTCATAATATTTATTTTTAGTTAATTAAGATAATATTTTTATTAAATTTTATTGAAAATTTACATTTTTATCTATCTAATTTTGTTTGAATTATAATTCATATCTTGCACATATTATTATAAGATATTATATTTTTAATTTAGAACGTAATCATAAATTTGTTTTAATAAATATATTATACTTTATAAAAATATTAAAATATAAGTTTTTGTATTATACTTAAATTTAAAATTTTATAATGGATTAGATTTAAGTTTAAAAATAAAATTTATTGGATAAATCAAGTTAGATATAAACTTAAAAATTTTAATTAGCTTCGACCCCATTTAATACATAGACATGTTTATTGTACACCCACGCGTAAAAATATTTGGATGAACTTCAAATATACAAATTGGCAGTATTATATTTGTTTGGATTGCTCTACTATCTCATTTCCTTTTATTGTTTTGGGGAGGGGAATGCCAATATGTCATATATTACTTGTCCAATGTGACATTCGCATTGAGGCCGCTGAAAGAGTCGTGTCTTGCATGTGAGAATAGTGAAAACTCAACTTGTTTTCAGTAAAACAAAGTTGATTTTTGGCGTAAAAAAAAGTAGGTAAGTGTCTAAAAAATGGTGCCTATAGTTATTTGTTACATTCTTATTTTGTCACACAAAACATCACCAAATTCCCGTAGCTGAAAATTATAAGCTACGTTTTTAAAAATTGTACCAATAGTTTTTGGGTGTATTTTTATTTTTATAGCTAAATACTATTAGCTATGTTTTTAAAAAACGTAATAAAATGTTTTTAGTTATATTTTTAAAAATATAGTCAAATCTTTTTAACTACATCATATAACGTAGCTAAATGTTATTTGCTATATTTTACACATCATAATCAAATATCTTTTGCTATGTTTTTAATAATTTTGCAATATATTATTTGTTACATGCACTACAACAAACTGGTTTTTTAGCGACAAATTTAAACGTCACTAAAGAGAGCAAAATTGTCGCAATAATTAATGTGCCACGATTTCATTTCGTCGTCAAAATCGTTGCCGAATTCTGGTAGCAAAATAACATCCAATCCTTTGCTCTTTTCTTGTTTACTCCTTAACAAATTCATCTCAAAATTAGTCAGAATTTCAATTACTTTATCCAACAACAAATCATTGATGTCATGAGCTTCCTCGATTACTGCAATTTTTGGAATGAACTTTGGAGGTAGTGATCTCAACATCTTCTTAACAAGCTTCAGATCGGAATATTTCTTTCCAAGTTGATGTGCCTGATTTGCTATATCTCGCAATCTTTCATGAAAGTCCCTAATTGTCTCATTTTCATCCATCTTTAGTTCTTCAAACCTCACAGTTAATATCTGTAATTTTGACGCTATCACATATTTGGATCTTTCATGAATAGTTTGCAAAGCAACCCATGCTTCTTTAGCCGAATTATAGGCTGATATCACTGAGAAACGTCCTTCATTAATAGTACTAAAAATCGTATGCATTGCTTATGAGTTTCTAAGCGTACTTTCTTCTTTGGCTCTTATCCAATCAATTAGATCTCTTTGAACTGCCTCTCCCTTATTATCAGTAATTATCGGACGCATCCACTATCGAGTGTCAAGCTTTTGAACCCTGAGCTTGGATGAAGACTCTCATATATGCTTTCCATATAGGATAATTAGATCCATCCAACAGTGGTAGTCTGGTGTTCGAAGCACCCTCTCTTATATTCATATTTGTGAAACTAGGATTTGCACCAACCTGCTACCAACTTCTGAAACAGTGACCTCGCTCTAATACCATTTGAAAGAACCGCAGAGGGTAGTAGTTTCGCAAACTGTTCGATTTTACGTGGTCATTTCTAGCACAAATAAAAATAAAAACTAATCAAAAGAAAAATAACAGATTCCACCACATTTTTGTTAACGCAGTTTGGCACTCCTTGCTTATATCTGCGGGGCCTTCATGCAGATTAATTCTTTCACTAAAGTACAATAGAATTACCCAAGGCTTTACTGAGCCAACACCACTCAACCCTTGACACTATCGCTCAACCTCACTTTTTGTGAAATATTTTTACACCCAATAACACAACCGACTTGTGTTAACCTCGTTAGAGGATTTTTCTAAACAACAATTAATTAATGAAAGACAATAAATAAAAACTCCAAGTGTTTAAAAAATTAATAACAAAAACTTAACACACTTAAAATTCAAATAGAACAACTTTCCTATAGACGTAGGTCTTCCAAGAAAGATTTGATAGTTGTTCCTACATGTGAGCCAATACACAAGGATAATTTTCTAGCTTGATCAACTACCACACGATTGATAAAGAATAGCACAAAACACATAAACATGCAGCCCCAACATGCAGATATCATCACAACCCACAGCTACACTCATAACCCATCAATCAATATACCATACCAGCGTTTCACCTACACTCACGCATCAGATGGATTGTAAACAATTAACTTCAATACACCCACTAAGGCACTCACGCTCACCACCACCAATCAGTTGTAGGTGTTTTTCTATTTTTCACACTACTAAATAAGAAGAGTCGTATGTTTACAGAAAGATGCCTTAATTCACAAAGAAACTTACCATTATACCTTAAGCCTTCAGCCACAATGTTTTTAAGCAGAACTTTATTCACCCAAAGAAAATTCCAACCATGCCCTTTTTCTCTTCATACACGTAAGTCAATTTAATTCAAACTAGAATTTTCTGCAATATTCTCCAACAAATACACATCTATCCAAGATAGAATTATATTCTGTCTAGAACATTATCCAACTAAGATTTTGAATCCAATAATAAGAAATATTCCAATTTAAAGAAATATGCCAGAATAAAATAAAATAGATATATTTAACATCTATCTAACAATCTCCCATTTTTCTTAGAAATTTGTTCTTGGATAAATCTGGATGCATTATTTTGCTCATCATTCACCTTTGTAACCAATACCTTAAAGATCTCCTTTTATCTTACCGATTTCCAATAATTTTTCTAACTTCTCTATGCGACCATTTAACATCCTCAAACCCTTTCAGGCACTAACCAACTTCAGTTTTGCTTCATCAAGTTCAGCTAGTGCCGACATCAATTTCTTCTCTAGGCCATGAATAATATTCTTCGTAGATAAGTTTTCTTCATTCAACTTTTCATTCTTCTTACTTGTTTACACCCATTTTACATACGTTAATTCGTAAGCTTTGTAAATATTCTCCTTTTTATCATCTGAATCATTGTCATCACTGTCATAATCTGAGATCAAACTTTCAGCTAATTCGTCTATGTTTTTCTCAAAATTTTTTTGGATTTGCTCACTTTTTCATCATCAGTTACTTTCGACTTAGTTATTGTTAAGCAGGCAACTAGACTTCTATTGTACAAAGCAACTAACACAGCACTATTCAAAATATCGTCTTCACTACCATATTCACTTTCGGATTCATTCTCGCTCCAAGTGCTCGTAAAGGATTTCCCTTTCTATTCTTCAAGGTATTAGCACATTTTGCTTGCACATGTCCGAAGCCTTGACACTCATGACATTGAATTCTCTTTACTTTTCTTTC
This sequence comes from Erythroxylum echinodendron, assembly GCA_027575705.1. Lineage (NCBI taxonomy): Eukaryota > Viridiplantae > Streptophyta > Magnoliopsida > Malpighiales > Erythroxylaceae > Erythroxylum > Erythroxylum echinodendron. The sequence goes on from JANZXR010000002.1 coordinate 37,814,732, forward strand.
ACCCTTCTAAGTTTTGAGTTTTTGTTTGAAGTTATTGTTCGATAAACTCCCACCATTTTGCCTAAATTCAAGTCTGTCCTTTTTCACTCTTTTCAACCACTTATTGAAATTTTGTGTTAACAATACCAGATCCTCATTCTCGTCGAATTCATCTTCTACATCATTTATGCCCTTTCCAATTTTAGCTTGTAGTGCCAATCTTTTTCTCTTTTCTTGTTTACTCATCAACAAATTCATTTCAAAATTGGTAAGAATTCCAATTACCTTCTCCAACTACAAGCCGTTAATGTCATGAGCCTCCTTGATTGCTGCAATTTTAGGAATAAATCTTAGAGGTACTGATCTTAGCATCTTCTTTACTAGTTTCAGGTTAGAGTATTTCTTCCCAAGTTGATGTGTTTAATTTGCTATATTGCGCAATCTATCATGGAAATCTCCAATTGTCTCATTATCATTAATCTTCAGTTCTTCAAATCTCATGGCTAACATCTGAAGTTTCGAGGCTGTCACATATTTTGATCCCTCATGTATAGTCTACAAAGTATCACATGCATTTTAAGCAATTCACAGGTTGATATCATTGAGAAACAACCTTCATCTACAACACTAAAGATGGCATACATGGATTGAGAATTTCCAAGTGCTCTCTTTTCTTCAACTCTTGTCCATTCTAATAGGCCTTTCAGTATTACTTTTCCCTTATCATCAGTCATCACTGGATGTGTCCAGCTATGTAGCACTGAATTCCATACATTTGTTCCCTGTGCCTAAATAAAAACTCTCATACGTGCTTTCTATATATGATAATTAGAACCATCCAATAGTGGTGGCCTGGTAATTGATGCACCTTCTTTTAAAGCCATGTTTGCAAAACACAGATCTGCACCAACTTGCTGTAACAAGTTCTAATTAGGTGACCTCACTTTGATACCAATTGATAAAATCGTAGGATGTATTAGTTTTGCAAACTTTTGGATTTATGACAGTCATTTCTAGTACAATCAAAAACCAGAAGAATTAAATGCAATAAAATAAATCAACAACAATATTTGTTAATGCAGTTCAACACACTTTGTCCATATTTATAGGGCCCTCACCCTGCTTAATACTTTTATAAAAGGACAACAATAGTTTTATACAAGGCTTTAATAAGCTGACACAACTTAATCCTTGACACTGCCACTCGTCCTCACTATCCTTGAAAGTGATTCACACCCAATAATACTACCGACTCGTGTTAACCTCAACAGAAGTTTTTCTCAACAATCTTTTAACGTAAGAATAATGAATAAATAACTCAAATGATTAAACAAACTCTTCAACACTCAAGAATACACTTGAGAAAGAAACAAAGAACAACTTCCTACATAGCCAAGAAATCATGCATAGCTGAATAGTCAAGAAGGTATCATCACTAGATCTGCAGTTCACGCACACTTTCCTTCAACCCATAGTAATACGTTTAAAACATGATGGTTCACGTACCCAACAATATATTTTTAACTATCTCCCAATTTTCTTAACACTAAAGCCATGTGACCTACCCAAGGTTTTACTGAGCCGACACCACTCAACCCTTGATACTATCTCTCAACCTCACTTTCTGTGAAAGACTTTTCACACCCAGTAACACGATCGAATCGTGTTATCCTCAACAGAGGATTTTCTCAACAATATTTGATAATAAAGATACGGAATAAATAACTCAAGTGATTAAACAATAACCAACACAAACAAAGACAATATTTGAGATAAAAAAACAACTCCCCTAAATATGTAGTTTCTTCAACGAAAGAACGAGAAGTTATCCATCAAAAGATCTATTGTGACGCTTCAATATCTTCATAAAAAATCCCACAAACGATGGTCAAAACTTCTCAAATCAACAAATGTTTCTTCACCGAAATGTTAATCAAATAGAGTTGCAATAACCGCGACACAACCAATAATAAAGACAACAGGAAAAAGGAATGAGAGCTTCTGGAATTTTCGTACACCAACACCAAAAATGACAACCACAAAATTAACACTCCATCGATAATGAATAGCCCAATAAGACACCAAAGAAGCTTTCAATGGTTACTTAAAACAGAAGAAAACATAGCTGCCAAATCACACATACTATCAATGATAAACTTCCAACAAAGTCATGAAAACCATGACAGAAAATTGCAGCACGAAATTGGGATTCAATCCCAATGAAATCAGTCCAGAAAATTAAATAAACATAGCTCAAAATTCTAGAAATCATGCAGCCATCGAAATACGAAGTAACACAGAGTCACACACATAAAACTGCAGATTTCACACACTACCATTCAGCCTACTCACTCTCGTAATCTTCACTCACTCAAAATCAATTCACCATTAATGCAAACCACCTAATTCACCTTTTTGCCAAGATGGAGACATGCACGACACATCCACAGAAGACCCACACACACTACAAATCACTCACACTTCTCACAAGACTCTAGTTGTAGCTTCTAGAAAAAACACAAACAACATGCCTCATATGTTTTTCTAAAAAACCACTTAATTCCAATGAACTTACAACAATTACCCTTTTGCCACAACTTTCACGTAAAAATCAACTTAATTTTTAATAGAATTTCCAGCAATATCCTTCATCTATTACATTCACGTCAAGGCCACAAGTCTTCACCAGGTTCTCATCTAAGTAAGATAAAATTATGTTCTGTCTAAAACATTATCCAACTAGTTCTTTTGAATCCAAGATAATCTAAAAAATCTGATAAGTCCAATTTATAAAAATATGCCAAAATAAAATAAATAGAAATATTCAACATATATCTAATAATCTCCCCTTTTTTGGCATATCTGTCACAAATATGAAGCTCGCCCAAATAACATAATTGGACATTTAGAAATTGAATCCACAATCTAAGAACTCCCCCTTAATGTGAGATGCAATAATTCAAGATTCAAAGAACATCCATAGAAACAATAATCCAATCATCCAAATTTGTCCCCTTGGGATAAAAAAATGCCAAAAAGCAAGACTAATAATAATGAAGATAACTTAAAATCTCCCCCTGAATTGAACAGTCACTAAAAACAATATTATGTCTCCCATTGGGACAAAACAGTGTCCAAACGAAGAATGCCTTCAACATAACCAATCTCAACGAGTAAAGAAACATATAAATCAATAGTAGGTGCAGCTAAAGAATCATACGTACGCCAAAATGACAATTTACCATCATTCAAAGCATTGAGAGATATACTCGAAAGAGAGAGACCCATACTGATGAGAGAGCTGAAACGTCTTCGGTGGAGCCAAATAAAAGTCACAATGCAAACTACTAAAAAGATGAGATGACAATTGCAACATAAAATTAAATAAACTAAAGAAGACTTTGTTTTACTTTTCTTTTCCCTTTTTTGTTTTTTATTTTAATAAATAACATCAAACTATACTTCAAAAATGTAAAGCACACAATCCCTTTACCCCTCGAAGAAATTCAAACCTGAGCTTATTCCTCATCACATTATCCTGGTCATCAACTGTCTGATTGATTTCTTCATCTGAAGTAACTAACTTATCCTTAGTTTGAACAGTTTCTTCAAAAGTAGTAACTAACTGTGAATCTAGACACTTTCTTATTTTTCCTTCATTATGTCTTTATACATGTACTTCACCCTTTCTAACCCAAGAGTGCTTCAGTAACATGGGTTGCTGCTGGAGATTTAATAGAGAGTGTCTAGATTTTCGGTTTTGACCCTTTTGAAATATAATTTGTAACATCTTGTATCATCTCGATCTTATGTGCCCCGATAACTCCACAAAAATGACATACAGGTACAAACCTTCGATTCTTTCTCGATATTTCTTCTTCTTGGATAGATCTGGACATATCATTTTTCTCCTCATGCACCTTAGAGCACTCTCCCTTATATCCAATGCCTTGAAGATCCCCTTTAACCTTAGTGATTTCTATTAACTTTTTTAGTTTTTCTGTAATCAATATTTTCAATCCCTTTTCGGTACTTACTAACTTCATTCTAGCTTCACCAAGCTCTTCTAATGCTAACTTCAATTTCTTTTCTAACCCTTGGATAGTGTTCTTTATGAAGAGATTTTCTTCCTTCAATCTTTTATTCTTTCTATACGTGTTTACCCATTTTTCATATATAGCTTTGTACGTCTCGTAATTAATCTCCTTTTTATAATCTAGGCCACTTTCATCACTGTCATAAACTAATATTGAGTCTTGATCTGAGTTGTTTGTGTTTTTCTAGAAATTTTCCATTTTTTCCCTTTTACGTCTTCAGTTACTTTCTTCTTAGTTACTATCAAGCAAGTAACTGGACTTTTGCTATACAAAGTAACTAACGCAGCACTATTAGTGATTTCTTCTTCACTGCTATATTCACTCTTGGACTCATTCTCACTCCAAGTGCTACTAAAGGATTTTCCTTTTCTTTTCTTTAAAGTATTAGCACATTTGGCTTAAACGTGTCTAAAGCCTTGACACTCATGACACTAGATTCTCTTTACCTTCCTTTCACCCTTTTGAGCTTTGACTTGTTGCTTTAAATTGATATTCGATGAACTCCCACCATATTGTCTAAAATCGGGTCTGTCCTTTTTCATTTTTTTCAATCATTTACCAAAGTTTCAAGTAAGTAGTACCAAATCTTCATTTTCATCATTTTCATCTTCTACATCATTCACACTTTTTCTAGTTTCAACCTATAGTGCCAGTCCCTTTCTTTTTTCTTGCTTAACCCTTAAAAGATTCATTTCAAAATTTGTAAGACTTCCAATTACTTTCTCCATTGATAGATCATTGATGTCGTGAGCCTCCTCGATTGCTGCAATTTTCGGAATAAATCTTGGAGGTAGTGATCTTAGCGTCTTCTTAACTAGTTTCATATCAGAATATTTCTTTTTGAGTTGATGTGCCTGATTTTCTATATCTCACAATCTTTCATGAAAGTCCCCAATGGTCTCGTTTTCTTCAATCTTCAGTTCTTCAAACCTCACAGCTAACATCTGTAATTTTGACGCTATCATAAATTTGGACCCTTCATGAATAATCTGCAAAGTATCCTACGCTTCTTTAGTCGACTCACAGGCCGATATTATCGAGAAGTGTCCTTCATCAATAGCACTGAAAATTGCGTGCATTGCTTGTGAGTTTCTAAGTGTCCTCTCTTCTTCGGCTCTTGTCCATTCAGATGGATCTTTTAGAACTGTCTCTTCCTTACAATCAATAATCATCAGTTGTGTCTAGCCATATAACACCTAGTTCCATACTCTTGTTCCCTGTGCCTGAATAAAGACCCGCATTCGTGATTTCTATGTAGAATAAGTAGAACCATCCAACATTGATGCTCTTTCTCTTATGGCTATAATTACAAAACCCAAATCTGCACCAACTTGATGTACCAAGTTCTGGTTCAGTAACCCGCTCTGATACCAATTGAAAAACCATAGGGGTAGGTATTTCGTAAACTTTCCAATTTATTTTTAGCAAACAAAGAAAATCGGAAAAAATTAAAAGAATAAAAAATAAATACACTGAGATTTGTTAATGCAGTTCGGTATTCCTTGCCTATGTCTGCGGGCCCTTACCTAGCTTAATATTTTCACCGAAGTACAATAGATTTACCTAAAGCTTTACTGAGCCGACACCACTTAACCCTTGATACTATCTCTCAACCTCACTTCCCGTGAAAGACTTTTCACACTCAGTAACACGACTGACTCGTGTTAACTTCAACAGAGGATTTATCAACGGTATTTGATAATAAAGTTACGAAATAAATAACTTAAGTGATTAAACAATAACAAACATAAACAAAGACAATACTTGAGATAAAAACCACTCCCTTAAATATGCCACTTCATCAACAAAAAAACAGGAAGTTGTCCATCGAAAGATCTGTTGTAAGGCTTCAATATCTTCAAAAAAAATCCCATGCACAACAGTCATAAAAACTTCTCAAATCAACAAACGTTTCTTCACTGAAACGTTAATCCAATAGAGTTACAATAACCATGACAACTGCTGAAATTTTTCTCAAAAAACCAATAATAAAGACAGCAGCAAAAAGGAACGAGAACTTCTGGAATTTTCACATACCAATATCAAAAATGACAACCACAAAATTAACACTCCATCGACAATGAACAGCCTAATAAAATCATGTAAACACTATAGAAAAACTAGTTGCCAAAATCCTCACACTAGACACCAAAGAAGCTTTTAATGGTCGCTTAAAACAGAAGAAAACACAGCTGCCAAATGACACACACTATCAATGATAAACTTTCCAACAAAGTCATGAAGACCTTGACAAAAAAATTGCAACACCAAATTAGGATTCAATCCCCATGAGATCAGTCCATAAAATTAAACAGACACAGCTCAAAATTTCAGAATCATGCAGCCAACGAAATATGAAGGAACATAGAGTCACGCATACCAAACTGTAGATTTCACACACTACCATTTAGCCCACTCACTCTCGTAATCTTCACACGTTCAAAATCAATTCACCATTAATGCAAACCCCCTAATTCACCTTTTTGCCAAGATGGAGACATGCACGACACATCCACAGAAGACCCACACACACCACAGATCACTCACTCTTCTCACAAGACTCCAGTCATAGGTTCTAGAAAAAACACAAACAACACGCCTCATATGTTTTTCCAGAAAACCACTTAATTCTAATGAACTTAGAACAATTACCCTTTTGCCACTACTTTCACGTAAAAACCAACTTAATTTTTAATAGAATTTTCAACAATATCCTTCATCTATTACATTCAAGTCAAGCCCACAAGTCTTCACCAAATTCACATCTAAATAAGATAGAATTTTATTTTATCTAGAACATTATCCAACTAGTTCTTTTGAATCCAAGATAATCCAAAAAATCTTATAAGTCCAATTTATAAAAATATACCAAAATAAAATAAATAAATATATTCAACATATATCTAACAATAATGATGTATAAGCATGCTTTATTTTTTGGTGTCTTCATATATTATAGTCTCTAAGTGGGAGGTTGTTGAGTGTGAAGGCTGAGAGAAGAGGAGGAAGGTGTGAATGCCGTGGTGCGAGCAACAGAAGTCACCACAGTAGGCTTGTGGTGGGGCCCACAAACCACTTTAATTATTTTCCTTTTCGTGACGTATTTACTTACGATATAGCTATAAATACTTATAAATCTTTTCTAGGGCTAACAAGAGGCTACAGAGAGAGATTTGTGTGCCTTATAATCACTATCTACTCACTTTTGAAAATTTCTAGTGCATATTTTTCGTGATTTTTTCTCAGTTCTTCGATTTCCATGTTAAACTTGGGATTCATTATTATTGCTACGGTTTTCTTGTTATTGTTGTGTTTATTGTTGCTATGTTTGGTGCAATTCGAATTGCCACAATTACAGCAATCATGATCCTTACAATTTTTTCCTTACAAATATTAGAAAACGTAGCTAGCAGTTGGAACATATTAGAGTTTTAGCCATAAAAAACATTTTGATACTAAAAACTTCTTGCTACGAAAATTTATTCACAGTGAAAAGTGAAGTTAAAAATTATTAACCACAAAAACAAAATTGTAGTTAAACAAACACAGGTAATAGTCTTAAAAAACTCGAAAAAATAAATTCTTTTAAGTAGTGTTTCAATAGTCTATGATTTTAAAATTTCGTAGCTAAAAGGTTACTTTTTAGCTACAATTTTCAAATTTCATAGTCAAAAAGTTATTTTTAACTACAAGTTATAAATTATAGCTAACAAAAAGTCGTCAAAGTAATATTTGTTGTAATGTTTGCGCAATTGCTAGTGCCTTTATAGAACAATTCTACTATTTGTAGAAGTTCAGTATTTTCCAGTTTAAAAATCCATTTGCATCTGGTTTTTCTTTTGGAAGCAATAAACTTACATGCTCAGTGCGCATGCAAGCTTTTATCAATCGAACTTGAAATCAATCGAGATTTCAAGTTCGATTGATAAAAGCTTGCATGTAAGGCAGATTATCTATTGGTTGGTCATTTAGTCACCGTTTAAGCTTTACTTGAAACAATTTTCCTTCAAACCAAAACTTCATATTTCTACTTTAAAATGTCGAGTTAGACATCATCGACCACAATGTGCAATTAAAAGAACGGCTTAAGATACGATGTTAAGTTGTGAAGTGGATAGCCAGGTTAATTTTGTGTAAATCACATGTTCAGACTGCTATTACTTGACTTCTACAAGTGTTTATTGTGTACATTCTGAATTGGACATGTTGAGAAGCATGGATGCAACAAATAGATATGCATGATTCTCGAGTAGACAAAGTGGCAGGATCCTTGAAATCTTACGTTTGCTGTAGACCCACCCAGGGGTGGGGTGCAATTAGGCTTTGACCATAGTGGACGATTGGTGAAGAGCAATGATCGGAAAGGTTCAATTTCCACGTTTTTAGAGTTTTATTGCAATATATTTTCTCATGAGAATCTGTTGCATATGCAAGCCTTGGCCCCTCCAATATGTCAAAGTTGGGTGGCTATTGGTTGCATGTTTTTGGCCTCTCTAAGTCAAAAATAGATGCACCTTTAGGACTTTGTATTTTTATCCACGTTAGGCTAAATCTTCAAGATCTTTAAGCGTGATGATTGGTGAGCGACGATTGCGCACAGATTGAAGAATTTTTTGGACAGATGTTTAGGGACTTCAGCTATAAATAGAAGGGATGGTTACAGGCTTAAGAACAAATCACTCCTTCCTAAAAATCCTCTCAGCCTCTCTTCAATTATATTCTGTATATTTATGAGTTTTTGAAAGCCTTTTGTTCCATCCTTTGTACTTGTATACATTCTACACATATTAGTAAACTTGCTCACCTTCCAGCCGTCGATGTAAGTCACATTGACCGAACCACATAAATCTTTGTGTCTTGTCTCATTTTCTTTTGCCTTTAAATATTTTCGTTACTATTTTTCGAGCTACTAAATTTGACCGGTATCCGATCTGAGGGCATTTTCCTTAACAAACTGGTATCAGAGCTTCTCTTGTTGGTCTAACTTACCGTATGCTCTGTGGTTGCCACTAAGTGGATCCTCCACATCAAAAAGTGATTTAGATTTTATTGTGAGTCCAAACGAGGCCCACTGTCTCAGTTTTGTCTTATGGGACCTACTACCTCGATTTTGTAAAGGAGTTTAATTTTGCCTATGGGGCCCATGTCCTAAATTTGCCTGTGGGGCCCACGTTAGTGCTTTTGTGGGGTCCGCTATCCCGTTTCACTTCTGGGGACCACTTGTCAAAAAATAGTCTGAATACTTTTTAGCCATTATGATGATAACGAAGACCTCTATTGAAAAGTTTGACCTGAGTATTAACTTCGGTATGTGGCAGCTCAAGATGCAGGCCATTTTAATAAGATTGCACTTGATGGAGTGGAGAAAAAGCCAGCAGATGTGGTGTTATATCAATTCATAAATCTAGATAAAAAGGCTAGATCAGCCATCATATTGAATCTCTTCGATGAGGTTTTACAGGAGGTTGCTAGTGAAAGAACAACTAAAGGTATGTGAGACAAGTTGAAGACCATGTACATGAAGAAGACGATGGAAAATCGGCTTTATTTGAAACAGAAGTTGTACATGTTGAGGATGACACAAGGTACATCTATTCTTTCACATCTGGATAAATTTGATTCTCTTATTTTGGATTTGAAGAATGTAGATGTAAAATTGAGGATGAAGATCAAGCCGTATTGTTGTTATGTTCCCTTCACCAGTCCTTTAAATATTTTTGTGATACTATGATTTATGGGAAAGAGTCAGTTTCATATAATAGTATTAAGTTTGCATTAAAGTCAAAAGAGCATATTGATAGGGACATCACTGGCGAGACTGTTGGAAGTCAGGCAGAGGGACTATTTGTACGGGGTAGATCTTTGTGTCCTATCTCATTTTCTTTTGCCTATATTTATTTTCGTTACTATTTTTCGGGCTACTAAATTTAACCGGTATCCGATCTGAGGGCATGTTCCTTAACAGAATCTGTAGCCAAGTTTTGTTCCATTTGAATATTGCCAATTCAGGCTCTAGATTAGCTTTGGAGAGCCAAACCAATTGTTTAATTTATTTGTTTTTTTATCATTATCCTAATTACATGGACAAATGTCCCATTCAAGTGTACTCTTACCTTCTAGAGATTGCATGAGATACTGTTAAGAACAGAATGGAAGATGTAAACACTACAACAAATTGCAGAAATGACTACATTTTTAAATTCGTACCCAAACAAGAAAAAACTTAGCATACCTCCAGCATTAAAACTATTAGCTATGTTTAGAATAGGCTAAAAACATATGGCGACATTTTTTAACTATAAACTTATTTTCATGACAAAATGTTTTTAGCTACGAAATAATTTTTGTAGTTAATAATGTTTGGCGATGTTTTTTAACTGTTAACTTATTTTCGTAGCTAAAGACCTTTCGATATGAAATTTTTTTCCTATCTAAAGTACATAGGTCCCTTAAGTGTTAACTACAAAAATGAATTTCATAGTTAAAAAGATTTCTTTACGAAAATATTTTCATAGCAAAAAGAAAAACAATAAAAATGAAGTCATTTTGATAACCTAAAATCACTCCTCCTCATGTATTTTCCAACAACTCCTCGTTTGTTTTCTCCGACAACTCCTTTGTTTGTTTTTGACCTTCTTTGTCCTTCAGCAGTGTCTTTCCGACTTTCTTTATCATCCAGCAGCATTGTCTTCTGTTTTCTCTTGTAGCGTGTTTTCTCCAATAGCTTCCTCATTTGTCTTCTCCAATAGTGTGTACATTACTTCTTCCATATTTAATGTACTTTAAATAATCGTTGAAAAGGTAAGAAAAGAATTTGGAAAATTATTTGTTTGTAACTTTTGGTGGAGGAATTGTTTATGTTAGGATATATGTTATATATCTTTTATTTAGTTTTGGCATCTTATTTATTAATTGGACATATAACATATTAATTGGATAATGACTTGGATTCAAAAGCTAAATGGATGATCTTTTAGTTGAAAAAGAATCCTATCTTAGTTTGAAGTTTATCTTGGGTTGGAGTGTGTAAAGATCAAGTCTATGTATGTGCATGCGTGAAGACTGGTTGGAAATCAAAAAACCAAGACAAGTTATTTTTTTTATCTTTCACGAATGTGATGACATGAGCCATGGAAGGTAACAAGGCGTAAAAGGGCTTTTGCATTTTAGTGTCAGTGCATGTCTCTATCATATATGAGAAGTGAATCTTGTGTAGGTTGAACTCTATTGGTGCACGACTGAAATAAGGAAGGTGTGCATGAGCAGTTTTGGAAAAGATTTAATAATTATCCATGATTTATTAGAGGGTGTGTAGAGTGCGTGTTGCTTTTCTCCGTGCATGCTGCTTCCTTTCTTCACTGCGTAGGGGTGCATATTTTGGAAGATAGCTGAGTGCATGTGTGGCATTCAAGTGTAGTGAAACTACTGCAGTCCTTCATGCGTGAGTCCTTCATATGGTGAAACTGCTGCAGTGGTGCATGCGTGAATTATAAAAGGAGAAAAACATATGGCTAAAGTTAATCTCTCATATGTGGGCATTAATTGCCAAAAGAAAGAAGACTGCGGGGGTGTGAGAGCTAAAAGATAGATGCTACAGTGAAGAGAGTCACAGTGCAGTGAGTTAATGTGTGCTACAGTGTAGTAGCTTTATGAGTGATTTTGTTCAGACGTCTTCATCTATTGTCTATATTTCCATATGGTTTAATTGAAGCTGTTGAAATTGGGTTGGATCATTTTAATTGAAGGATTATTTTGAGAAGCTGAATCATAGAGAAGTTTTTCTTTTATCTCAAGTATACTATTGCTCAGTTCTTAGTTGATTAAGTACTTGAATTATTTCTTATTAATTGTCTTTTAATTAAAAAGAGTGTTGAGAAAATCCTCTGTTGAGGTTAACACGAGTTGGTCGTCTTATTGAGTGTGAAATTCTTTCACAGGAAGTGAGGTTGAGAGATAGTATCAAGGGTTGAGTGGTGTCAACTCAGTAAATCCTTGGGGTAAATCTATTGTACTTCGATGAAAGTGATTAAGCTGGGTGAGGGTCCCGCAGATGTAGGTAAGGAGTGCCAAACTACGTTACCAAATTTTCGATGCTTGTTTATTTTTAGTTCTTTTAATTTTTCTGATTTTATTTCTTTGCTAGGAACAAATCGGAAAGTTTGCAGAACTACTACCCCCTACGATTTTTTAGTTTTATGAGCTTTCACAAAGAAAGACTCACAAGGCAACTTGAGAGACATAAGGCAAGACTTGTTGCCAAAGGTTTTACTCAAAGGGAAGGAATCGACTACACGAGGACATTTTCTCCTTATCTAAGAAATATTCTCTTCATGTAATCATGGAATTGGTAGCTTATTTTGATTTTGAGTTACATCAAATAGATGTGAAAACGGCGTTCCTCAATGGTGAACTAGAGGAAGAGGTTTACATGAAACAACTTGAAGGATTCTCCTCTAGTGATGATGAGCATTTAGTTTGCAAACTTAATAAATCCATTTATAGATTAAAACAAGCCTCCCTATAGTGGTATTTAAAATTCCATAAGGTTATCACTTCATTCAGTTTTGAAGAGAATATAATGGACCAATGTTTATACCAGAAGGTCAGTGGGAGAGACTTACTTTCTTGTGTTATATGTAGATGACATTTTACTTACGACTAATTATAAGGGTTTGCTATATGAGGTGAAACAATTTTTCTCAAAGAATTTTGATATAGAAGAAAAGGGTAAGGCATTTTATGTCATTGGCATCCAGATCTATAGAGAAAGATCTCGAGGCATTTTAGGTTTATCTCAAGAGATCTATATCAAAAAAGTTTTAGAGAGATTTCGGATGAAAGATTGTGCACTAAGTGTAGCACCCATAGTGAAGGGTGATAGATTCAATTTGAATCAATGCCCAAAGAATGATTTTGAACGGGAACACATGAAGAACATTCCATATGCTTCAGCTGTTGGAAGCCTTATGTATGCTCAAGTCTACACCAGAACTGACATCGCTTATGTTGTTAGAATGTTAGGTAGATATCAGAGTAATCCAGGTGTTAGACCATTGGAAAGCTGTAAAGAAGGTTATGAGATATCTTCAGGGCACAAAATATTACATGCTTATTTATAAGCGAATTGAGAACTTGGAAGTAGTTGGATACTCCGATTCAGACTTTGCTGGCTGCATTAATTTAAGGAAATCAACGTCTGGTTATATTTTCATGCTAGCTAATGTAGCTATATCTTGGAGACGGGCCAAACAAACCATGATTGCTACTTCCACTATGGAGGCTGAGTTTGTTTCATGTTTTGAGGCCACCTCATATGGTGTATGGTTAAAGAGTTTTATATATAGGCTTAAAGTTGTCGATTCAATTCAGCTGCGGTCTTTATGACTAAAAATAACAATAGTGAAAGTTGAAGTAAGCATATCGACATTAAGTATTTAGCCATAAGAGAACGTGTCAAGGAAAAGAAAGTTGTCATATAGCATATTAGCACTGATTTGATGATTGCGGATCCTTTAACTAAAGGCATGCCATCTAAGCAGTTTAAGGAACACGTAGTGTGAATGGACTTAGTTCTATAATGTGATTTTTGTATATTTGTTGCATCAATGACGCTCTTACTTAATTCGATGTTTTCTCATATGGTTTTGTGCACACATATATTTGATTGTTTTGAGAAATATCATCTAATTTGGACTTAGAATAAAATTATGATTTATTCATTAAGTTTAAAGGCTAGTAATGAGAAATTTTATATATGTAATACATGGAAGATAATAATCACTATAATAGGACATATTTTCATGATTCATATATTTGGTTTCTTGGTATGTTTGATGTTGGGTTAAATGGACCAAGTGGGAAAATGTAAGATTTTCTCGAAATCTTCCTACGATTCCTACTGTTCAGAATATGGTCCATTTAATGTTTAACCCATTAACCACGCAAACGTAAGCGCCTATACTTCATTAATTTCATCTTCTGTAATGAGCAGAAGTGATGAAGCAATTTTTATATATTTTGGGTCCCTATCTTCTTTTTCACGTAACAAATACTAGACACCATCGCATTTTGGAAATCAGAGGCTAGAAAATTCAAAATTTCAAAGATCTGGAGATCATCGAAGCAATGGCTGGAGGTATTTTCTGTTATGCTTTCGTTGCTAAATATGGTGAATAATATACATGTATCTTGTTTACAAGTAAATGAAATTGTGTTTTGAGATGCATGCTTGAGTTTTGCAACTTTTGGTGGAGTAATTGTTTATATGAGCTTTCACATATTGCAGTTACTTTGCTACTTTTACACTCTTCTTAATCCTGCAATCTGAAGCTCGGTGAAAATTACTAAATGTTAGATATGTGAGGAAGCTTTCAATTGTGTAAAATTTTATTATTTTTCATATAAAGAAAACTCATTCATTTTTTCACTCGATTCATCACCTATATTTTCTCTCTGCAGTTTTACTTCGAAGTTAAACTCCATTCATAATCCTCTTCTACTATTTAAGTTAGTGATTAAGAAGTTAAGGGAATACTTCCGGTTGTTGCATGTGCTTAGACCAATATACATATGCATCTGGTGCATAATGGATATAATATGATTAAAAGTTTAGTTGATGCAAGATTAAAAATGTAACAAATAATATATCGCAACATTATTAAAAACATAGCAAAAAAATTTGGTTATGTTGTGTAAAGCACAGCAAATAACATTTAGCTATGAAAAATCGTAGGGGATAGGTGTTTCGCAAACTGTCTGATTTTACACAATTTTCTCTAGCACAAATAAAACAAAACTAATCAAAAGTGAAATAATAAATGACACCAGAAATTTGGTAACGCAATTCGGCATTCCTTGCCTATATCTATGGGGCCTTTACCTAGCTTAATCACTTTCACCGAAGTACAATAGATTTACTCAAGGCTTTACTGAGCCAACATCACTCAACCCTTGACACTATCTCTTAAACTCACTTCTCATGAAAGAATTTCACACCCAATAATACGACCGACTCTTGTTAACCTCAATAGAAGATTTTTCTCAACAGCCTTTTAACGAAAGAACAATAAACAAATAACTCAAGTGATTAAACAAAATTCAACATAAATGAAAAACACTTGAGATAAAAAAGAAGATAACTTTCCAATCAGTTCAGCTGCTCCGAAATAGATCTAGAAATTTTCACCAGCTGGACTGAAGCACGGCTACTCCAACAGTCCAATATAAAAACAAGAGTCCCAAAGTTCTTCCCTCACGTAAATCATCCAGCTTCAACAATTCCAATTAAAACATGTGGGACACAACATATACCATTCACTTAAAAATCAAAAGACCCCCATGTGCCTTTCACACATAGCTAAGGAGGGCAAGTTTTGATTCCACAAAGCCAATTAAACCACCGTGCATTACCAACCCCAAAACAAAATCAAGCTCACCTTCAATTTACGCACTCCAAACACTCTATTACTTATTCACCTTTTTGCCAAGAACATCCCAACCACCGAAGACCCACACAATTGCATCCTTTGTCTTGAAAAAACGTAGGCTTGAAGATGGAAACGTCTCCTCCCTAGTGGGTAGTTAATAATTGTGCTTACAATCTCTCGTATATAATCAGAAACCCTTAATTGGCAATAAAAAAACCATAATGCCCTTGACTTCTTTATACACGTAAGTTCATATCTATTTAATTCAAAACTGGAATTTTTCTTCAATATTTCTCAACAAATACAATTCTATCCAAGATAGAATTATATTCTATCTAAAATATTATCCAACTAGTGTTTGAATCCAAGATGATAAAAAATATGATAAGTCCAATTTATAAAAATATGCCAAAATAAAATAAATAGATATATTCAACATATATCTAAAAATCTCCCCTTTTTTGGCATATTTGTCACAAATACGAAGCTCCCCCTAAATCATATAATTGGACATATAAGTATCAAATTCACAATTCATATGAACTCCCCCTCAATCCAACATCAAGTTCCAAAGAACATCCATAGAAACAATAATCCAATCATCCAAATTTTTAACCCTTGGGACAAAAAATGCCAAAAAGCAAGACAAATAGCCACATATATATCTTGAAATCTCCCCCCAAGAGAGAGATCTATACTGACGAGAGAGTTAAAGAGTCTTCGGTAGAGCCAAATAAATGTCACAATGCAAACTACTAAAAAGATGAGACGACAATGACAATATAAAAACTAAAGAAGAACTAAAGAAAACAAAAAAAATTTGACTTTTCTTTTCTTTTTTTTTTGTTTTTTCGATAAAAAATCAAATCATACTTTAAAAATGTAAAGCATATAGTCCCTGTGACTCTTGAAGAATTTCAAACACGAGCTTATTCCTCATCACATTATCTCAGTCATCAACTATTTGATTGATTTCTTCATCTGAAATAACTGACTTATCCTTAGTCTGATCAGTTGCTTCATAAGTAGTAACTAACTGTGAATCTGGACACTTTCTTATTTTTCTTTCACTACGTCTTTGTACTTGTAGTTCACTCTTTTTAACCTACGAGTGATTCGGTAACATGGGTTACTGCTGGAAAATTAATGGAGAGTGTCTAGATTTTCAGTTTTGACCCCTTTGAAACATAATTTGTAACATCTTGTAGCATCTCGATCTTATGTGCTCGATAACTCTACAAAAATGAAACGTGGTTATAAATCTTCGGTTCTTTCTTGTTGTTTCTTCTTCTGGGACAAATCTGGGTATGTCAATTTTCTCATCATTCACCTTAGTGCATTCACCCTTATAACCAATGTCTTGAAGATATCCTTTAACTTTACCGATTTCCATTAACTTTTCTACTTTTTCTGTACCTCTATTCAACATTCTCAATCCCTTTTCGATACTTGCTAACTTCAGTCTGGCTTCACCGAGCTCGTCTAAAGCTACCATTAATTTCTTTTCTAACTCTTGGATGGTGTTCTTCATAGAAAGATTCTCTTCCTTCAATATATCATTCTTTCTACATTTATTCACCCATTTTTCATATATAGCTTTGTAAGGATCATAAATATTTTCCTTTCTATCATCTAGGCCACTTTCATCACTGTCATTACTATTAAGCAAGTAACTGGACTTTTATTATGTAAAGCAACTAACGCAGTACCATTAGTGATTTCTTCTTCACTATCATATTCACTCTCGGATTCATTCTTACTCCAAGTGCTAGTAAAGGATTTTCCTTTTCTCGTCTTCAAAGTATTAGCACATTCGGCTTGAACGTGCCCGAAATCTTGACACTCATGATACTGGATTTTTTTCATCTTCCTTTCACCCTTTTGAGCTTTGACTTGTTGCTTTAGATTAGTATTCAATGAGCTTCCACCATATTATCTGAATTCGAATTTGTCCTTTTTCATTCTTTTCAGCCATTTGCCAAAGTTCTGTGTGGATAGTACCAAGGCTTCTTTTTCATCAAAATCCTCTTCTGCATCATTCACACCTTTACCAGTCTCAAGCTATAACGCTAGTCCTTTGCTTCTTTCTTGCTTATCCCTTAAGAGATTCATCTCAAAATTTATCATGTTTACGAAACTAGGATTTGCATCATCTTGCTAATAAGTTCTGAAACGGTGACCCGCTCTGATACCAATTGAAAAATCATAGGGGGTAGGTGTTTCGTAAACTGTTTGATTTTACACAACTTTCTCTAGCACAAATAAAACAAAACCAATCAAAAGTGAAATAATAAATGACACCAGAAATTTGGTAATGCAGTTTGCCATTCCTTGCCTACATCTGCGAAGCCCTCATCCAACTTAATCACTGTTACCGAAGTACAATAGATTTACCCAAGGCTTTATTGAGCCGACACCACTCAACCCTTGACACTATCTCTCAACCTCACTTCCCGTTAAAGAATTTCACACTCAATAACACGACCGACTCATATTAATCTCAACAGAGGATTTTCTTAACATTCTTTTAACGAAAGAACAATAAACAAATAACTCAAGTTATTAAACAAAATTCAACATAAATGAAAAACACTTGAGATAGAAAAGAAGATAACTTTCCAATCGGTTCAGCTCTTCCAAAATAGATCTGAAAATTTTCACCAGCTGGATTGATGCATGGCTACTCCAACAGTCCAATATAAAAACAAGAGTCCCAAAGTTCTTCCCTCACATAAATCATCCAGCTTCAACAATTCCAATTAAAACATGTGGAATACAACATATACCATTCACTCAAAAATCAAAAGAACCCCATGTGCCTTTGACACACAGCCAAGGAGGGCAAGTTTTGATTCCACAAAACCAATTAAACGACTGTGTATTACCAACCCCAAAACAAAAACAAGCTCACCTTCAATTTACACACTCCAAACCCTCTACCACTTATTCACCTTTTTGCCAAGAATAACCCAACCACCGAAGATCCACACAGTTGCATCCTTTGTCTTGGAAAAATGCAAGCTTGAAGATGGAAATGTCTCCTCCCTAATAGGTAGTTAATAATTGTACTTACAATCTCTCGTATATAATCAGAAACCCTTAATTGGCAATCAAAAATACCATAATGCCTTTGACTTTTTCATACACGTAAGTCCATATCAATTTAACTCAAAATTGGAAATTTTCTTCAATATTCCTCATCAAATACACATCTATCCAAGATAGAATTATATTCTATCTAAAATATTATCCAACTAGTGTTTGAATCTAAGATGATAAAAAATTTTGATAAGTCGAAAAATATGCCAAAATAAAATAAATAGATATATTCATCATATATCTAACAAGCTATGTTATATAACGTAATTAAAAAGATTTGGCTATATTTCTAAAAACGTAACTAAAAACATGTGATTATGTTTTTGAAAACATAGCTAATAGTAGTTAGCTTCGAAAATAAAAATATAGACAAAAACTATTGGCTACAACTTTTGAAAATGTAGCCTATAATTTTTACCTACGGAAATTTGGTGATGTTTTGTGCGACAATACAAGAATGTAACAAATAACCATCGGCAACATCTTTTAGACACTTAGCTACTTTCTTTTTAGCCAAAAAAATCAACTTTGTTTTACTGAAAACAAGTTGAGGTTTTACAATTCTCACATGCAAGACACAACTCTTTCGTCGGTTTGAATGCGAATGTCATATTGGACCAGTAATATATGACATATTGGCATTATCCGCCCCAAAACGATAATAGGAAATGAGGTAGTGGAGCAATCCAAACAAATATAATACTGCCAATTTGTATATTTGAAGTTCATCCAAATATTTTGCGCATGGGTGTACAATAAACATGTCTATGTATTAAGTGTGGTCGAAGCTAATTAAAATTTTATTTAACAATTTTAAGTTTATATCTAACTTATTTGTGCAATAAATTTTTATTTTGTAAACTTAAATATAATCTATTATAAAATTTTAAATTTAAGTATAATACAAAAACTTTATATTTTAATATTTTTATAAAATACAATATATTTATTAAAATAAATTTATAATTATGTTCTAAATTAAAAATATAATATCTTATAATAATATGTGCAAAATATGAATTATAATTCAAACAAAATTAGATAGATAAAAATGTAAAATTTCAATAAGATTTAATAAAAATATTATCTTAATCAACTAAAAATAAATATTATAAAACTATTAATAAATTAAAGCAATTATAACATTTAAATAAATATCGGATCAAATTGAACTTTCTTGTTATATAATTTAAATTCAATCTTTAAAACTTATTTATGAATTACTTATAAAACTCAAAGTTTTTAATTTTTAAGTTTGACTCGTCGAGATCAAAGGAGCTAGCTCAATTTATAGGGGTCCGTGTAGAATTCTTTTTTTGGAAATATTCGTTTAGAAATTTTTTTTTTTTTTTGAAAAATATCCGTTTAGAAAATTGCTTTCCAAAACACTTCCGATGTTTCTTGGATTCCCAGTGCCTTCCTTGAATTAGTTTGGCACAATCACCTGGACTTCGGACTCTAGTCTTAGTGGAAGCTGCCTTGGATCACTTAGTCTTCTAATCTTATTGGAAGCTTCATCCTCGTTACCATTGAAAGTTGGAAACTTAAAAGTTAATTAGCCAACAACCTTGAATATTTAAACTTACCATCATCAAGACAATTATTGAACATTCTGTTTGTTTGTGTATCTGTGTAAAGTCACAGATTTCTATAGTTCAATATCTGCTTTGGAATTTTTTAATTTGGACGGTTGAAATGGAGAATTAGAAAGACGATGTCCTTTCATTGTATTTATTTCGTAGCAAAACATTTTTAACTATAAAATTTATTTTTGTAACTGATATTTACGGGACTGTATGTTTTAGCTATGAAAAATATTTTGTAAAAACCTTTCGCTACAAAAATAAGCTTATTGTCAAAAATATTGTAAAAGTTTTTTAGCTACGAAATATTAGCTAAAAATATTTTGCTACAAAACAAAGGTTATAGTAAAAAACCATCGCCAAATCTTTTTAGCTATGAATATAAAATGTAGTCTATCATAAACATAACTAATAGTTTTAAATAACCTATGAAATATTTTGAAGTTAGAGGTATTGTTACAGAAGGCTATGATTTTGAAATTTTAATAACTAGAGTAACTTTTAGTTACAAATTTCAAATCGTACTCAAAAAAAATATGAGTAGCCAAAACTCCTATTTGTTGTAGTGTGTAGATAAAAAAGAAGAGCCTACAAGACTACAAAGTATACTGAATATGAGTTATCACAACTATTATTTTACAACAACAATAACCCATCAAAAATTTTGCTGATACGTAGGGTTTAAAAAGATTTGATAGTATGCAGCCTTACCTTTAACTAGTAAAGAGACTATTTCTCAATAACTCACGTGAAAAAAAAAAAAAAATAAAAATAAAAAAACTTAATAAATAAAATATTAAATAAGTAATAAACTAAATAATGTCATAAAGATATACAAGGTAAAATGATGATGATGATGATGATGATAATAATAATAATAATAATAAGGCTAGGAAGGAAGGGTAAATCCGTAAAAGGTAAGTACTACATATTTATAAGTTTAGGTTAAATACAAAATGAAAATGTTAAAAAACCTACGAGAACGACAAAGATTTCTTTATGAGAGATCATTTATCTGTATCCTAGTATGCTACGATTTTCTATTACAGGTCATGTCCTCAATAAGTTTCAACAGTGTCATATCATTTTTCATCACCTAGCCCTAGTTACTATTAAGCCTTCCTTGTTTATTTCTTTTACAGTCTCTAAATACAATCTTCTCGCATCTTCTCACTAAAGCGTCTAGGTGTCTCCTCTTAACATGTCTAAACTACCTAAGCCTTGTCTCTCTTAACTTTTTAACAATAGTAGTCACCTTTAATTTGTCTCTTACCATTACATTCCTGACCTTATCTCTTTTAGGAAGGTTGCAAATATAACGAAACATCTTCATCTCCGTCACTATTAGCTTATGACTATGCATCTATTTGATGGGTCAATTCTCGCCCCGTAAAGCATAGCTAGCCTAATCACAAAACTATAGAATTTTTACCATTAAGTTTGCATGATATCTTTTTGTCAAATAAAACTCCTGATGCACTTCTCCATTTAAGTTACCCTATTCTAATTAGGTGAACTTTGTCTTCATCAATCTCTTTATTGCTCTTGATGATAGATCCTAGATACTTAAAATACTCATTTTATGGTTTAACTTCTCAACCAATCATTATGTCCTAAAAAGCTACACTCTACATACTTTGTCTTATTCCTACTCAATCTAAAGCTTCCTCCTAAGTTCAAGCTTGATATTGATATCCTCTTTTGTCTCATCCACTACAATAATGTTATTAGAAAACAACATACCCTAAGGTACATCCCTTTACATATTCTTAATAAGCTCATCAATCACTACTGCAAATAGAAAGAGACTCAAAGAGAAGCCTTCATGTAGCTCAATATTGGTATAAAAATGTTTTGTATTTCCTTCTATTGTCCTTACTCTAGTTTTTACACCTCTATGCATATCCCTAACAACTTGTATATAAGTCATAGAAACTTCCTTAACTTCTAAACATATCCACATGATTTCCATAGGTACCTTATCATACACTTTCTCTAAATCAATAAAAATCATGTGTAGGTTGTGTCGTCTTTCCTTGTAATATTCTATTAGTCTTCTAAGGAAATGTAAAATTTCAATCGTGGGCCTTCTTGGAATGAAACCAAATTGATTTTCTGAGGTAGAAGCATCCTCTTTTATTCTCTTCTCAATCACCTTCTTCCTTAACTTTATAGTATGACTAAGTAATTTGATGCTTTTATAGTTGTTATAGCTTTGAATGTGCCCTTTGTTCTTGTGAAGTCTAGATAAGAGAGATAAAATCTCATAACTAGTGACCCATCAAATTATTGAGGCCCCTTGAGAAGTCTAGATAAGAGAGATAAAATCTCATAGAAAGAAAAAAAAAAGTTTAAACACATTATTGAGGCCCCTTGAGAAGTACTTCAAAGCATCTGCGTGTGGCATAGCTTTACGTATCAATATTTAATATTTTGATGGCAATTTTGTTTGCTATAGCATGCTAACATTACATAACTTCATACAACTATCCTCATCAAAGGAAGAACAACGCGAGAATTTGTACAACACAAACACTGAGAATATGCTACTTCCAAAAGTAACATGTATATTGTAAGCACCAATACTTGATCAAAGTCTAGAGTTTCACATAAAAAAGACAATAAAAGAATCACGGCTATTAAACTCAGTGCCTAATGAATAAAATGAGATAGAAGTGACTTTATAGAGTCTTACACCAAACCCACAATGGTGTCACTAATTTTCAAAGAAGCCCCTATAAGCCTGAATTTCACTAAAAAAGTCCCTTTGATTTGATTTAGAAAATTAGACTTTTTCTCAATACTTTATTGGTATCTAAATTTAACTGTCCACTAGTTATAGAAAATCTGGCTTCAAATGAAGAACAGTGATTTTTCAGTAATTAATTTGAACTTCGTCAGTATATATAATTTTGTTAATTCTAATTAAACATATGGAAAAACCACACTTTTATTTATTTAATATGTATTATACATATTTTACACGAGATACCAAGCACACAGCTCACATCAAACCAACTTATTACAGACAACTACAGCTAGGCAATTTTGTAGTTTAGACACATTCAACTCTTCGTCCTTTTATTGTTGACAGGACACGCGACACTGAACGTGGGTATGAACAATGTCCAGTGTCCCCTATCCACCATTTTTAGAATCATAGTAGAAGACCCTAAAGGCAAATCATGGGCAGCTAGGCAGAGGTGAGTTTTTTAATAGCCACTATGGTTACCATCAAGAACTGTTGTCTGATCCTCAGGTTTAATTTCCACCAACTCCAAGTATGACTTCCCATAGAGCTTTTTGGTGAAAAATTGATTGACATACTGTTCCATCACAATCCTCCCATACTTCGGTGGGTTAGTTGGGTTCAGCAGGCAAGTCACAGGTCCAATCTCTGCCTCAAACTTGGGATTGACAAAGAAAGTAATAGTTTTCCTTTCCTTCTGACTATTTACTGTCACCTTGTGCTCAATGCTCTTGTAGAACCCATTGCTCATAATCTACAAAAGTAGACATAAAAAATCAGTAATAATTTAAGAAGAGGTAAGAGATTGTAACAAACGTATTTTTTCCTTGTATATAATTACCTTCCTTAAATACAATAACTAAAGGTAAAGATGTACCATACTCTCCTCATACAAATCATCATAATTCCTATCAACACTTGGTCGTCTGCATCGCTAATAACTCTTGAAAACAAAAAAACTGTATTGGATTCAAGTCAATTATGTATATCTTATCAATTATATGTTGTTTCTTCATGTTTGAGAATTAATCAGAGCAAACGTAACACATTTTGAAAAATGTAGGTTAGGTTTATCTAATAGAACAGGAGCTCAATTCCAATCCCACGTGCCTAATTCGTTTTTATTTTACAATATATTTTCTTGTCAAAGTGAAAGAAAGGTAGGGAAAATTGTTGACAACCTCAAGAATGTCTCCTATATTCACAACAAGAGCATCCGGAAGGAAGTTAATGGGAATCCAAGCTCCATCCTTCTTTATCTCAAGCCCATCAACACCATTAATCTGGTTCAAGATGGTGATGGCAGTTGGATCTGAGTGTGGTGTAAGGCCCACAACCAGCTCTGGCTGAGGACATGGTGGATAGTATGTCATCCTCACTGACTGCATTCCATCATCGAACATCTCCTTTATCTCCTGTAGCCCTATGTTTAGAACCTCTGCAATGAAGCCAAGTAGTTTCATGGCAAGTTTTTGCATTTCCAACGTGTAGGACTCCAAGTTGTTCCTGCATGTACAAATTATATGAAGAAAATTGAAAAAAATAAGTAATTAGAGAACAATAATCAATCTATGCCGGAAGGTGGAAAAGGTGTAAAGGACCTAAGGGATGAAGGGAGCTCTGAGAAGAGACGCTGGTTTCTTCTATTGAAAGGGTTTGTTTGGATTAAAAACCTATCACCCCAATCAAGTTTTCCTCCAGTTCTTATCACTGCTCCATATCCTTCACCCTCATCTGGCTTTCTCTTGTATTTCATTTTCTCTTCTAGAGGAAGGTCATAGAATTCCTCAAGTGCGTGTTTCATCATATCCATCAGTGAAGAGCTAACTCCATGGTTCACCAACTGCACCAAACAATATCCTCACAACTTTAGGTTTTGTCTTTTGTATGAATATATATATGCTCATCTTTCGGTTATATATCTGATCAATTAATAAAAGTAATTAAACTTTTTCTTATTCAGGAAAAACAGAAGCTTGATACATGGTAGTTAATTATCGGGTCCAATAAAGGATCTGAGATCTCTTTCGCATGAAATTAAAGCACCAAACTAAACCTTTTGACAGAAGCTTAAACAGTAATGAATGTCTACATACACACAAAGATGAAAGAAACTAGAAGAAAAATGAGAAAAACCTGAAAGAAACCCCATTCTTTGCAAGCAATGTGCAACTTTTCTAGTTCATGTTCTTTGGAATCCATTGACACCAACATTTTGAAGTCAATGGTGGGGATTGAAGCCACTGGAACTGCAGTAGTATCGAAAGTGTTAGGGGTTTGCAGTTCAGGACGTAGATAGGGTTTTGGGACGGAGACCATGGGGTCTTTGAGGAGGTCCCGAAGACTTAAAAATGAATCCAAGTTTTCAGGTGTAGCTACCTCTGAGTCTGCCATTTTCGTTTGTGCTATGTAGTAATGGAGTGGACCTATAAAACTGGAAGTGCTGCTTATATAGCCAGCCACAGAATACGATTGTTAATCAGAAAACAATTCCAGTCCTGGCTGTGAACTCCTGAACCATATGTTCGCTTATTATAATCTAATGCATTATTCAATGCTTTCCTAAAATTTGTAACATAAAATTCCTATTTACTCATATATTTCAGTTTAAAAAGTGAGCTTTGTGATCAATTCAATTTTAAAAATTTTTAACAGTCCAATTTTTTAATTTAATTTTTAATTTTTTAGTTCGATTTACATTGATATATTTTGTTATGAAAAACAAATCAATTTATTAATTAATTAGTTATTTTTATTAATTATTGAGTTCATATAAACTAAAATAAATCCATTATATTGATATATTGATTTCTATTTAAGAATCTCTTTTTTCAGTTAAAATTTAAATTTTTATTGAGTAAGGATAATTTCTTTGAATCATATTTTAAATTTTAAATTTTAAATTTTATTCAATTTTAGTAGATTTTATAACAGTCTAATAATGTTGAACCTTTTAAATTTGAAACCTCTTATTTTATCGGTTTAACTTCCGGTCCTCTTTTTAAAATATTAATATATTTAGATATTTTATACATCGATTTTTTTAATAAATAGAAAAAAATTTAAAAATAAAAAATAAAGTAGAAATAATCATGAAATTTTTAATAAAATTTAAGAAATTTTTTTGGAATAATTTACATGTGTGGAAAGATATTCCTCAAATTATCCACAGTATCCTCCAAAATACCATCCATCGTGCCAGAATAATAATATATCTTTGACATAAGTTTATGCAAACTTTGAAATATATGTATATATATAATAGTTTCCGAAATATGAATAAATTCCTTAACGTTCAATCATTCAAAATCAAATGATCTCTTTACTTATAAAGAAACTTATTCTTTTACATAAAGTCGTAACTTATCTTTAAGACTCAGACAATGACCTTACTTTAAGGGGCATATAGGGAACTCGTCAAATAATTACGAGGCCACCTCTTCCACAGTCATTAAATGTTTGTCATCCTTATCAAATCAAATCTTCTATATTATTTATTCTATTCTAATTCTGTTCTAATTATTATGTGTAGATAAAATTTAATAAAACACGATAAAAACATAAAAAAAAATATATATGATTCCTTAGATATTAGCTTTTATTTGACAATTGATCACTTCATTTCATGGATAAATCACGATTCACGGAGCAGATATTATTAATCTGTAATCAAAATAGAAATATTAAACGACATGTCTGGTTTTCTTGTGCCGTTACTTCAATGTTCAAAATGTTCATATTTAGATATCAAACTCGTCGATAGACTTAGCATGCTCTCTCTTGGATAACGAACAATTGGGGTTTAATATGGATTAAAATATTACGTGAAATAGATGAGATTGATTGTAAATTGTTTTATGCCACAAGTCTGGTGTTAGAAATGCAAGAGCAAGTTCAAATAAAAAGATGGAAGATCCTATATCATGTAAACTTATCAATGGTTGAACGACCATGATCTTGAAAGTGTTGTGTTCTCGTTCGACCACAGAGTTTTTAAAGCTCCCTCTCTATGTCCAATCGTGTTTCTTGGAAGATCCTATATCATGTAAACTTATCAATGTTTGAAGGACCATGATCTTGGAAGTGTTGTGATCTCGCTCGACACTGAGTTTTTGAATCTTCCTCTCTATGTCCATTAGTTTTTCTTTAATATAGAACACAAAAGTGAATAATATTAGCTTTTGAAGCTTCCTCTCCGATTTTCTTTTTAAATAACAAACATGTTCAGGGTCTGAACTGTTTACTAGAAAAACCTAATATTCAAAGATACTAGATGAGGAGGAAGTCTGACACTTAGAGAAAAAAAAACAAATCGTATGGCTGTGCGGTGGACAAGCGTTGATGATCCAAAGTCCAAATTGACTCATTGTGGCAATATTAACTCGATGAAGGATCTATATATAATAAATGAGACTTAGAATACTTAGAATACATATATTCCCACGTGTTTAAATTCTTAGCAAATACTTAAACAAGCGTTGCCCATCTCATGAAAGCTCCACATCATTAAGCTTTTCTTTTTCCTTCTCAAAGCTCCAAAATAAATGGTACCATCTCACGAAAGCCACACATTAAGCAGATAGAACCAAATCGTCTGTACCTTTTAACCAGTTACAACCTCATGCCTAATAACCTCATCCACAAACTTTGCAATAAATAAATGAATTTTGTGGATGATATTATTTGACATTGGTTTGGAACTGGACAAATGGCACAGATGATTTCCTTCCTTAAGCATATATGCACTCGATCGAATTACATATTTGAGGCAGTACAACCTTAATACCTTAATAAAAAGGGAAAATTTTAATGACTTAAAAAATCAATCAATTCGATCAGTTCAATCAAAAAAATCTTAAATCGTCTAATTTTTAGATCTAATTTTTATAAACTTTTCAGTTCGATTTATTTTAGTAACTCTAGTTGTTAAAAATCAATCAATTTATTAATTAATCGGTCAATTTTTATAAATTAATAAGTTTTGATAAACTAAAAAAAGCAAGTAATTTCATTTAATAATCTATTTTTAATTAAACTTTAAATTCTTTGATAACTAATAAAAATCTATTTAAATCATATTTTAAATTCTTTAATAACCTTTTAAATTTTAAACCTCTTACCTTATCAATTTAACTTTTACTTTTAAAATATTGACAAATTTAGTGAAAATCCGACTTATGTCTATAGGATTATTGCATCTCCGATCAATAATGATATGGGCAGCCACTTGCTATATACATAAAGACAAAGGAAAAACTGTGTCAAAAATTAAACATCATAAGAAGTGGTCCAAATGCAAGTCGTGAGATAGAAGAAAATTAAAACCAATGTTGCGAATACCGTACCGAATTTGATATCGGATTAAGTTCTGGTATGGTACTGTACCGGCATCGGTTAATACCGGATACCGTTTCAGGTAATTTTTAAATTTATGAAATAGTCCCTGAATTTTTTTAAAAATTACATAATAGTCCATTGTTATATTATACAGTTGTACTCTATTTCTAAAAATCATAATACTAAATAATAATCTCAATTTAATTTAATTTATAAAATTAATTTAATAATTATTAATAAATA
>JANZXR010000002.1:37843344-37865668 GCA_027575705.1 Erythroxylum echinodendron
GCCACCCTCGCGGGGCACGGATCCGGGTATCACTGTCGATATCGGGTTCGGGTTTTGCGAGAATGGGGTGTTACATTTAAAGAAAACATTGTTGATCGGTGTATATATCTGAAGGTTAGTAGGAGTAAGTTTATCTTTTGATTTTGTATATTGATGACATCTTGCTCGCAACTAATAGGCTTGGTCTATTAAGTGAGACTAAGCAGTTTCTCTCTAACAGCTTTGAAATGAAAGATATAGGAGAGGTAAACTGTGTGATCGGAATAGAAATATTTCGGAATTGATCACAAGGACTATTAGGTTTATCTCAGAAAGAATATATTAATAAAGTTTTAGAGAAATTTAGAATGGATAAATGTTCATCTTCTCCACTTCTAATTTAGAAAGGAGACAAATTTAGTCTCATACAATGTCCAAAAAATGATATAGAACAAAAACAGATGAAAGGAATTCCTTATGCATCTATTATTGGGAGTTTGATGTATCCCAGCTTTGCAGTTGGGATGCTTGGTAGATACCAAAGTAACCCTGGATTGGATCATTGGAAAGCTGCAAAGAAAGTCTTAAGATATTTACAAGGGACAAAAGATCACATGCTTACTTATAAGAGGTCCGATCATCTTAAAGTAATTAGATATTCAGATTCAGATTTTGCTAGTTGTGTGGATACTAGAAAACTACATTTGTCTATGTATATCTTTTATCCGGAGGAGCAATATCATGGAAGAGTGCAAAGCAGTCAATAATTGTTGCATCCACCATAGAAGTTGAATTTGTGGCGTGTTTTGAGGCCATGGTTCAGGCTAAGTGGTTATGAAACTTTATTTCAGGACTTGGAATAGTCGACAGCATTATAGGCCGCTGAAAATTTATTGTGATAATTCCGCAGCAGTTTTCTTTTCTAAAAACGATAAGTATTCCAAAGGTGCTAAACATATGGAATTGACATACTTTGCCGTTAAAGAAAAGGTTCAGAAACGAAGAGTGTCAATTGAGCACATTAGCACTAATCTTATTATTGTTGACTCTTTGACTAAGGGATTACTGCCCAAAATATTTATGGGGCATATTAATAGTATGGGCATTATTGCTGAGTAGGCATTAATGCATATTATGATGACGTTTATGTTTTTATTGTAATTGACATTCTGAGCTCATTATTGAATTTGTTTCTGATCAATTCTGTGTTTCCCATTTATGGATCATTTCATGGAGAAGACTAACTTTGTAATACATGGAAGGGAATATGTTGTTTAAATCACATACAACCTCCATGACTCATGTTAGTTCTAATTCTTAATTATGATGACTAATGTATATAATGCACATGAAATTTAAATGATTGATCTATATGACAATGTTACATGAGCCAAGTGAGAGAATGTTGGATTATTATATCTCATGTAATTAAAAATGCTGACATGATGGGTGTAGTAGTTAAGGGTGGTTTTCTCATTTGAAACTATATATAACCGTTACCTCTTTTGATTTTATTCTTGCCTATTAAGATTACTTCTGTGACAACCTTCAAATAAGTAAAAAGAAAAAAGTGATAACAAAGAGGATAAAAGAATAAAAACATGGAAGAGATTCCACATCAAGCAATGTTATGGATCAAGGTACAAGAATTGGTTTTTATATGAGAATTATATATGTTTAGGATCCTGTACAATCGTATGATAAAGAGAAGATATTCTACACTACATAAATAAAAGTTTAGGCCAAATACAAAATGAAAATGATAAAAAACCTATGAGAACGACAAAGATTTCTTTATGAGATATCATTTATTTGTATCCTAGTATGCTGCGATTTTCTATTATGGGGATTGTCTTCAGTAAGTTCCAACAGTGTCATATCCTTTTTTTTCACCTAGCCCTAGTTATTCTTAAGCCTTCCTTGTTTATTTCTCTTACAGTCTCTAAGTACAATCTTCTCACATCTTCTCACTAAAGCGTTTAGGTGTCTCCTCTTAATATGTCTAAACTACCTAAGCCTTGTCTCTTATAACTTTTCAACAATAGTAGCCAACTTTAGTTTGTCCTTTACCATTACATTCTTGACCTTATCTCTTTTAGTAAGGTTGAAAATCTAAAGAAGCATCCTCATTTCTGTCACTATTAGCTTATGAATATGCACTTATTTGATGGGTTAATACTTGCCCTATAAAACATAGCTGGCCTAATCACTAAACTATAGAATGTTTACCTTTAAGCTTGAGTAATATCTTCTTATCAAATAAAACTCTTGATGCACTTCTCCATTTAAACTACCTAATCTGATTCAGTGAACTTTTTCTTGATCAATCTTTTCATTGCTCTTAATGATAGATCCTAGATACTTAAAAACTCATTTTATGGTTTAACTTTTTAACCAATCTTTATGTCCCAAAAAATTACTCTCTATGTACTCAGTCTTAGTCCTACTCAATCTAAAGCCCTTTGACTCTAACATATCCCTCCTAAGTTCAAGCTTGACATTGATATCCTCTTTTGTCTCATCCACTAGAATAATGTTATTAGAAAACAATATGCACTAAGGTTCATCCCCTTACATATTCTTAGTAAGCTCATCAATCACTACTGTAAACAAAAAGAGACTCAAAGAGGAGCCTTGGTGTAATCCAATATCGGTATAAAAATGCTTTGTAGCTCCTCCTATTGTCCTTACTCTAGTTTTTACAACTCTATATATATCTCTAATAACCCATATATAAGTCATAGGAACTTACTTAACTTCTAAACACCTCCACATGATTTCCATAGGTACCCTATAACACATCTTCTTTAAATTAATAAAAACTATGTGTAGGTTGCACTGTCTCTTCCTGTAATATTCTATTAATCTTTCAAGGAGATGTAAAACTTCAATCGTGGATCTTCCTGGCATGAAACCAAATTGGTTTTTTGAGATAAAAGCATCCTTTTTCACTTTCTTCTCAATCACCTTCTCCCATAACTTTAAAGTATGATTAAGTAATTTGATGCTTCTATAGTTGTTACAGCTTTGAATGTGCCCTTTGTTCTTGTACAAAGGAATTACCATACTAAATGTCCATCTATCTAGCATTTTGGTAGACTTAAGGATCACATTAAAAAGTTTGGCTAGCCAAGTAAGACCCTCTTCGATTAGACTCTTTCACACCTCTATTGGTATCTCATCAGGCCCTTTTACCCTTCCTCTCTTCATCCCCTCAACATTTTTTTTTAATTTCCTCTATTGTAATCTATTGACAACGAGTAAAAATATGATACATCTCGATGTGCTAAGGTCATCTAAATAGATGTTATCCTCTACGCCTTCATTGAAAAGGCTATAGAAGTATCTTTGTCATCTTCTCTTGATGTCATTTTCAGCTACAAACACTCGCCCTGCTTCATCTTTTATGTAACGAACTTGATATAAGTCTCTCACTTTTGGTTCCCTAGCTTTCACCAACTTAAAAAATATCCTTTTCTTCATCTTTAGTTCCCAATAGCTGGTATAGTTTCTCATAAGTTCTACTTTTAGCTTCTGAGATTACCTTCTTCACCTCTTTCTTTGTCAGTTTATAACTTTCTCTATTATCTACTCTTTCTATCTTTGTGGTGCTATCCAATAAAGCTTATAAGCAACCTTCTTGATCTTAACTTATGGAGTCTAGAAAAGAGAAATAAAATCTCATAGAAAGAAAAAAAAAAGTTTAAACACATTATTGAGGCCCCTTGAGAAGTACTTCAAAATATCTGGGTGTGGCATAGCTTTACATGTCAATATTTAAAATTTTGATGGCAATTTTGTTTGCTATAGCATGCTAGCATTACATAACTTCATACAACTATCCTCATCAAAGGAAGAACAACGCGAGAATTTGTACAACACAAACACTGAGAATATGCTACTTCCAAAACTAACATGTATATTGTAAGCACCAATACTTGATCAAAGTCTAGAGTTTCACATAAAAAGACAATAAAAGAATCACGGCTATTAAATTCAGTGCCTAATGAATAAAATGAGATAGAAGTGACTTTATAGAGTCTTACACCAAACGCACAATCCTGAATTTCACTAAAAAAGTCCATGTGATTTGATTTAGAAAATTAGGCTTTTTCTAGCATTTTAAGATAAAATGCCCTCGGATCAGATACCGATTGAATTTAATAGCCCGAAAAATAATAACTAAAATAACGAGAGACAAAAGAAAATGAGACAGTACACAAAGATTTATGTGGTTCGGTCAATGTGACCTACGTCCACGGCCGAAGGATGAGCAATTTTACTAATATGTGGAGAATGTCAACAAGTATAAAGGCTGGAACAAAAGGCTTTCAAAACTCATAAGTATACAGAATATAATTGATGAGAGGATGAGAGGATTTTAGGAAGGAGTGGGGTTTTTTAGCTTCTGTAAACTTCTCCTTTTATAGGGCAATCTTTCATCAATTTCGCCACCAATCTTCAACAAACGTTGCATGCAGTCTTCAACAAATGCTGCATGCCAAGCATGCTTGAAGACTTTGGACAAAGCCTGCCTTGGCCACAACTTTTGACTTGTGAGGGGCCAAGGCATGCATTTGTCAACATAGCATATAAACTACATCATAATACTATAAGCTTCAAAATATATATAAAACTGTTATTCTAACGTGTGTATATGACAGCATAACTTACTCAATGTTGGACCAAATCTGGCTTCAAGTGAAGACTAGTGATTTTTCAGTAATTAATTTGAACTTCGTTAGTATATATAATTTTGTTAATTCTAATTAAACATATGGAAAAACCACACTTTCATCTATTTACTATGTATTATACATATTTCACATGAGATACCAAGCACAGAGCTCACATCAAACCAACTTATATCAGTTTCCTACAGCTAGGCACTTGTGTAGTTTAGACACATTCAACTCTTCGTCCTTTTATAGTTGACAGGACACGCGACACTCAACGTGGGTATGAACAATGTCCAGTGTCCCCTATCCACCATTTTTAGAATCATATTAGAAGACCCTAAAGGCAAATCATAACTAGCTAACCAGAGGAGTTTTTTAATAGCCACTATGGTTACCATCAAGAACTGTCGTCTGATCCTCAGGTTTAATTTTCATCAACTCCAAGTATGACTTCCCATAAAGGTTTTTGGCGAAATACTGATTGAAATATTGTTCCATCACAATCCTTCTATACTTCGGTGGGTTAGTTGGGTTAAGCAGGCAAGTCACAGGTCCAATCTCTGCCTCAAACTTGGGATTGACAAAGAAAGTAATAGTTTTCCTCTCCTTCTGACTATTTACTGTCACCTTGTGCTCAATGCTCTTGTATAACCCATTGCTCATAATCTACAAAAGTAGACATAAAAAATCAGCAATAATTTAAGAAGAGGTAAGAGACCGTAACAAACGTAATTTTTTCCTTGCATATAATTATCTTCCTTTAATACAATAAGGTAAAGATGTACCATACTCTTCTCATACAAATCATAATTCCTATCAACACTCGGTCGTCCGCGTCGCTAATAACTCTTGAAAACAAAAAAAAATGTATTGGATTCAAGTCAATTATGTATATCTTATCAATCAAACGTAACACGTTTTGAAAATAGTAGGTTAGGTTTATTAATGAATATATAAAACTAATTAAGTTGGCCTCACACGACAGCTTAAACTATTGTAATAAAATGATCGCTTAATATGATATCAGAGTCTCTGTGATCAAGTGGTCGTGAGTTTAAATCCTACCGCACACCTATTATTTAACATAAGGTAGAGGCAGAGGAAAGATGAGCTTGCTTGGTCGGTGAAGGCAAGACATAAATGCCATTGCTACTAGGACCTTGTAGAAGAACGGTCTTGGTGGCCTGATCCTTAACAAGAAAGTAAGTAGGATGAAATTCAAAGAAACAATTGGTGTCAGAAGTGAATTTTTGAACAGAAAGGAGAGGCTGAGCAATTTTTGGAATATGAAGAACATTATTGAGATGAAATTTATGAGGGAATGAATGATAAGAAGCATAGCCAGAATGAGAGATATTCATACCTTGGCCATTACCGACCTTTAACTGATCACTACCAGCATAATCAGAAGCAAAGCTGAGGAGGCAAGATCAGGAGTGATATGGTGGGAAGCATCTTTGTCTGGATTCCAGGCAAGATATTGGGCACCTTGGTAGGGGCTGGGAGTCGGAAGCAGAGGTGTCTGTGGTATAGCAGAAGAAAAAGGAGCTTGAGGTGAAGGGTTGTTGCGTGGTTGATAGCGCCGACGACACCGGTCAGCAGTGTGATTACGGTAACCACAGATTTGACAAGGCCCCCGACGCTTAGGTTGATGACGCTGATTGAAATTTTGAGAACGTTGAGCAGATATTTCAGTGGATGGAGGCCGATTGAAATTTTGAGAAGGTTGAGCAGATATGCCAGTGGATGAAACAGAGGTTCGTTGAACAACATTAGCAATTGGTGCTTCTTGAGTGCTTTTGATTAAGATTTCATGGGCAAGGAGCTGGCCATGGATTTCATGAAAAGGAACTTGTTCAGGCTTCATGTTTAGAGCGGTAATAATGCTATGGAATTCATGGCCAATGTTGCGATATAGTATCGCATTAAACTCAGCTGGAGAAAGATGCAAGTTCATCAGCTAAAGCTTTTGCTTTATAAAGAAATTGAGAGATGGAGAGATCATTCCGTTTCTGGTCTTGCAGCTCAATATGGAGTTGAAGCTGTCGATTTTGAGAGATAGATCTGCAAGCATTTGCCAAGGCATTCCATACAGCAAAGGAGGAAGTAGGCCCAACGATGTAGGGAAAATTTTCTTCAGTCAAGGATGACAGGAGCCAAGAAAGAAGCATTTGATCCCGTCGAAACCAAGCGGCATATGCTTGGATAAAAATTGCAGTAGGTGGATCGTCAGTGGTGATCGTTTCTGGAGGTGCAGAATCACTTCCATCGATGAGGCCTATGAGATTTTGGTAATTGAGGATGGGGATAAATTGTGTCTTCCGGGCTAGATAGTTCTTGGAATTTAATTTAATGGAGAAAGAGTGATGGGTAGGGATGTGAGCAACCGTTGAAGAAATGGTAGAAGGAGAGAGCTGCTCATCGTTGGAAATCATTGCAAAGTTTCGTCATTGGTGCTCTGATACCATGTTATGTTTTCAGAGGAAAAGGTTTTGAAATTGTATTGTATTCAGAGAATGCGTACAGCGTTTTATAATACAATTAGGATTAGAATCGTAGCTAAAAATCAGGAGAAGATAAGTATATCTGATGAAGATTTGAAGATAGCAGCTGGAGTTGTGGAGATAAGATAGAGCAGAGGAGGATAAGCACATCTGCAGATAGAAGATCTGCATTTGAACGGATGAAGATGATGATTACCCTTAACAAGGTTTATCTAATAGATAAACAGGAGCTCAATTCAAATCCCACGTGCCTAATTGCTTTTTATTTGACGTTATATTTTCCTGTCAATGTGAAAGAAAGGTAGAGCAAATTGTTGACAAACCTCAAGAATGTCTCCTATATTCACAACAAGAGCATCTGGAAGGAAGTTAATGGGAATCCAAGCTCCATCCTTCTTTATCTCAAGCCCATCAACACCATTAATCTGGTTCAGAATGGAGATGGCAGTTGCATCTGAGTGTGGTGTAACGCCCACAACCAACTCTGGCTGAGGACATGGTGGATAGTATGTCATCCTCACTGCCTGCAGCCCATCATCGAACATCTCCTTTATCTCCTTTAGCCCTATGTTTAGAACCTCTGCAATGAAACCAAGAAGTTTCATGGCAAGTTTTTGCATTTCCAAGATGTAGGACTCCAAGTTGTTCCTGCATGCAACAAATTATATGAAGAAAATTGAAAAAATAAGTAAAGAACAATAATCAATCTATGCCGGAAGGTGGAAAAGGTGTAAGGACCTAAGGGATGAAGGGAGCTCTGAGAAGAGACGCTGGTTTCTTCTGTTTAAAGGGTTTGTTTTGATAGCAAACCTATCACCCCAATCAAGTTTTCCTCCAGTTCTTATCACTGCTCCATATCCTTCAACCTCATCTGGCTTTCTCTTGCATTTCATTTTCTCTTCTAGAGGAAGGTCATAGAATTCCTCAAGTGCGCGTTTCATCATATCCATCAGTGAAGAGCTAACTCCATGGTTCACCAACTGCACCAAAGAATATCCTCACAGCTTTAGGTTTTGTCTTCTGTATTTATATATTTGCTCATCTTTCGGTTCTATATCTGATCAATTAACAAAAGTAATTAAACTTTTTCTTATTCAGGGAAAACAGAGCTTGATACATGGTAGTTCATTATCTGGTCCAATTATAAAGGATCTGAGACCTCTTTCGCATGAAACTAAAGCACCAAACTAAACCTTTTGACAGAAGCTTAAACAGTAATGAATTTCTACATACACACAAAGATGAAAAAAACTAGAAGAAAAAGGAGAAAAACCTGAAAGAAACCCCATTCTTTGCAAGCAATGTGCAACTTTTCTAGTTCATGTTCTTTGGATTCCATTGACAGCAACATGTTGAAGTCAATGGTGGGGATTGAAGCCACTGGAACTTCAGTAGTATCAAAAGTGTTAGGCATTTGCAGTTCAGGACGTAGATAGGGTTTTGGGACGGAGAACATGGGGTCTTTGACGAGTTCCTGTAGACTTAAAAATGAATCCAAGTTTTCAGGTGTAGCTGCCTCTGAGTCTGCCATTTTCGTTTGTGCTATGTAGTAATGGAGTGGACCTATAAAACTGGAAGTGCTGCTTATATAGCCTGCCACAGAATACGATTGTTAATCAGAAAACACTTCCAGTCCTAGCTATGGACTCCTGAACCATATATTGGCGTATTATAATCTCATCCATTATTCATTGCTTTCCTAAAATTTGTAACATAAAATTCCTATTTACTTATATATTTCAATTAAAAAAGTTAGCCGTGTGATCAATTCAATTTTAAAAACTTTAAAAATTCTAACTTTTTAATTAATTAAATTAATTAACAAAAAAACTTTTTAATTAGATTTTTAACTTTTCAACTTACTTTGAAAAATTTTATTAATAAAAACTGATCAATTTATTAATTAATCAATCAAAATTTTAAAATATGTAAAAATTTAATACAAATCCGACTTATGTCTACAAGATTATTGCATCTCCCATCAATAATGATATGGGCAGCCACTTGCATATGTATAAAGACAAAGGAAAAGCTGTGTCAATGATTAAACGTCAGAAGAAGTGGTCCTAATGCAAGTCGTGACATAGAAGAGCGTATTAAAAAAAAAAAACAAATCGTATGGCTGTGCGGTGAACAAGCGTTGATGATCCAAAGTCCAAATTAAGGTGACTCATCGTGGCAATATAATGAACTTGTGGAAGGATCTATGTATAATAGATGAGACTTAGAATACATAAATTCCCACGTGTTTAAATTCTTAGCAAATACTTTCATTAAACTTAATGTTTGAGAATGTCATTTTGATTAATCATAAAAATATTAAAGAGTTTATAAGTAGTAAAGACTAATTATCTAAATGATTAGTTCTAGTTATTTTGACAATAATTGATTTAAGCTCAATTCTTATTAATGAGTTCTACACTCTATCCTTATTAAAAATTCTAATATAGTATCAGAGTAGGTTTAATCCGAATTATTAATTGTACGTCTGGATGTTTAGTCCTAAGAATTCGATCTGATTATCATTGCGCTTATTTCAAGTGACAACTAGATGTCCAATCCTAGTTACATTTGAGAGAAATTGTTAGAAAAATCTCATATTGATTAAACATGAAAATATTAAAGCGTTTATAACTGGTAAGGACCAACTATCTAAACTATTAGTTCTAGCCATTTTAACAATAATTGACCCAAGCTCAATTCTTATTAATGAACTATACACTTTATCCTTATTAAAATTTCTAATGCTTACCTTACAATCGAATAGCAATAAGAAATGGAGTTTATTTATAATTCTTTTAGAACCATTTTTTATTTTAATTTAGTCCTTCAACTTTTATTTAAAATATACTTAATACTTTAACTCTTAATTATTACTAAATAAAATTTTAACTTGAAATTATAAATTTTTATGCTTTAGATATTCTCAACATTAATTTATTAAAAATTTTATAAATCATAATTAAACATGCCTTTTAATTTAGATTTGTTAAATTTTTAATACATATTCATTAAAATATAGTATTTTAACAAATCTAAATTAAAAGGCATGTTTAATTATGATTTATAAGTCTAGAAGTTACTAATGTATATCAAAATTTAAGATTATATATATTTTTATTAGATGTTGAAGCATTTTTTCCAGGTCTAGGTTAATTTATTGATGATAAACGTCTTAAACAAGCGTTGCCCATCCTATGAAAGCTCCACATCATTAAAGCTTTTCTTTTTCCTTCTCAAAGCTCCAAAATCAATTGTAACCAGCTCACGAAAGCTACACATAACTAAGCAGATGGAACCAAATCGTCTATACCCTTTATCGAGTTACGACCCTACGCCCAATAACCTCATCCACAAACTTTGCAATAAACAAATGAGTTTTGTGGATGATATTGTCTGGCATTGGTTTGGAAGTAGGCAAAGGGCACAGATGATTTCTTATCGAACTACATATTTGTCGCAGTACAACCTCAGCAAAAAGAGAACCTCATCCACAAACTTTGCAATAAATAAATGAATTTTGTGGATGATATTGATTGGCATTGGTTTGGTACTAGGAAGCGGCACAGATAATTTCCATTTCAATTCGGTTTATTTTAGATTTAATTTTTAAATTTTCAATTCAATTTATTTTAATAACTTTTATTGATAAAAATCAATCAATTTATTAACTATTCAGTCAATTTTTGTAAATTAATAAATTTTTATAAATTAAAATAAATTAATTAATTTTTATTAAAAATGTAATTTTCAATTAAACTTCAAATTTTTTAATAATTAAAGAAAATCTCTTTAAATCATATTTCAAATTCTTTAATTTTATTTAATTTTTAACCAGACGATTTAATATTTATTAAACCTCTTAAATTTTAAATCTCTTATCTTATCGATTTAACTTTTATTTTTAAAACATTGAAAATTTTAGTTAAAATCCGACACATGTCTATAAGATTATTGCATCTCCCATCAATAATGATATGGGCAGCCAATTGCATATATATAAAGACAAAGGAAAAACTGTGTCAAAGGATTAAACAACATAAGAAGTGGTCCTAATGCAAGTCGTGACATAGAAGAGCATTAAAACTTCAGTTTCTTAGTTATCAGGGAAAAAAACAAAAGAACAGGACTGACTTACCTTAACCAATAATGTTCTCAAGATCAGATCTTTTGGAACTGATCAATTGACTAAATTTTATTTTAATTTAAACTGTTACGTATTAGCTAGGGCATCTTTAGCCCACGTGCTTAAATAATTTTCTAGAGTTGACGAATGAATGTGGTTATCCTTTAAGATATGATTTTAAAAAACCAGACAAAGCACGTTTTTGATTAAGACACAGAACTGGAAAGTCTTCTCCAGGGGAAATCGTCATCAATGATGTTAATTGCACCCCAATATGAAACCTTGCCCAGTGGACGATCAAGATGGGTACATCTCAAGGTAGGTCATAGTTGCTGTTGATATTGAGAAACAGCTGGAATGCTGGATTGCCATTTTGAACAAAAGAGTCTCATCTATTATAAATTTATGTATGTGATAACTGTTCTTTCTTTTT
The DNA here is from genome assembly GCA_027575705.1 of Erythroxylum echinodendron. NCBI lineage: Eukaryota > Viridiplantae > Streptophyta > Magnoliopsida > Malpighiales > Erythroxylaceae > Erythroxylum > Erythroxylum echinodendron. The sequence goes on from JANZXR010000002.1 coordinate 37,855,066, forward strand.
TAGTTATAAGGTCTAAAAAATTTTTATATCAGTCATGCTTGCAAACATGATTTAGTTAAAGGTATGGATCCAACAAGTTTTTTAGTAATAGATAGTGATTTAGAGAGAGTAGTTTTAACTTTTAACTGCCATTCACCTAATCAGTATAGATATATATTTGATAAAACTTATAAAACAAATAAATTGACGCGAAAATTTGCTAATACGACATTTTATTCTTATTAAATTATAGGGTTAATTATAAAAAAACTCAAGCTTGGCTCAATTTTATAATTATAGCCCGAATTTTAAAATATAATAATAAAATGTTCAAATTTTCATTTTTTTCAATTCTAGTCCGAATTTCAAAAACTGCTAATAAAATGTTCAAACTTTCAATTTTTTTCAATTCTAATCTGACGTTAGTGTCTTCATTAAGTCTGTTGACCTAAATCAGATTATGTAGCTCTGACAACTTTACATTTTGATTTCAGTTTTTTCCTTTGTTTTCAATTTGTTCTCTTGATACCATCATCCTTCGATTTTTAGATTACGCAGCTCCGATACTCTCATGCTAAGGGCATCGAGAGAATGAACTGAAAAAGAATAGCTTACTAGTATAGTACACAAAATACTTCAATTGGGATACGCAAGAAATAGGCCAATTCCGCAGCTTTTTGTTCAATTTCTCGTGGGGGACGGACTGTAAATTCGTTGGCAATATGTCTACGCTGGTTCAAATCCAGCTCGGCCCAATAATTCACCGATCCGCCATGCAATGATATGAAATGTAAAAGTAGGTTGGGGCATCGAAAGAACAAATAAAAATAAAGGGTTAAGGCTATCAGGAGAACAAATAGATAACGAAGGGCTAAGGCTTCGTAAACTGATTTAAGGATTCTATTTTTAACAATGGCGTCACTTCATTAATTTTCATTTATTATGTTAATTTTATTTAGTATGTATTCATAATTAGGGTTTCTAACATTGAGCCAGTATTGAAAAAAATTGAAAGTTTAAGCATTTTATTACCATTTTTTGAAGTTTGGGCTAAAATTGAAAAAATTAAAGACTTAAGCATTTTATAAAGTAGTTCAAGCTATAATTACAAAATTAGGCAAAGTTTGGAATTTTTTGTAATTAAACCTAAATTGTATAATGAAGAAAATCATAAACGTATAAGTTAGGATTATAAAAAAAAAGATTATGAATGAAATTCCTTGTACATGAGCATGTCTTTCCTTTATTGTTGGTATCACTCATCTACTTTAGCAAATTGTTATTGGCACCTCCCATCTATTCATTGTAATCCATATATGTAATATTGGTAAGGTTACTCCGTTATGACCAAAAGGTCATAAATTTAAATCACGAAAATAGCCTTTTATAAAATCTAAAGGGAAAGTTGTATACAATTAATGACCCTCACTTGACGCTCACTTGCCCCTCATAAGGTGGGAAGTCTTATGCTCTAAGTTTTCCCTTTATATAGTCCATATTGCTACCTATTTGAAAATTTAAATTGAATTAAATATCTTCACTTTTTGACACATAAAAGATAGGTTTTATTCCATATAAAGTTTTAAGCATCTAATAGATTGATTTACTCGAATATGAGATAATTTATTATAATTTTAAGATAATCCTTCCACCAATAAGTATATCTACATATGAAATTTCCACATCAATAACCATAAATGAATTTTACCACTTTTTACAAATTTTAAGGGACAAATTGTTCATTTTCATTTTACTTTTGATATCACTTGTTACTACAACAAAAGGGACTTTTGGCTATGTTTTCTTTAGCGACAATTTATAATTCATTGCTAAAAGATTGCTATTGATGACGATAACAAAAATTGTCACTAAAAGTCTAACATTTAGTGACGATTTACACACGAGTTGCTAAATGACAATATTTTGCGATGAAGCACTTTTTGTGACAATTTATACGTTTCGTCAACAAATGTCTAACTTTTTGCGATGACATTACAATATCGTTGCCAATATGATAACATTTAGCAACAATTTATTAAATTGTCGGTATAAGTAAAGTTTAATGAATATGTTTTGCGATGATTAATATTAATCGTTACAAAATGTTAAATTTTTTGTGACGTATTTTTCGTTTTTGTCGCAAAGGTGATATCATTCAATAGTGATTAGGTAAATTGTTGACAGAAGCTAAGCTCAATGTATACATTTTGCAACGATTAATATTAATCATCGCAAAATGTGTCACTTTTTGCGACGTATTTTGTAGTTTCGTCGGTAATATAATAGCATTTACTGACGATTAGCAAAATCGTGGCAAATAGTGACATATTTGGCAATGAATTTTGTATTCGTCTAAAAATATTATTGTTAAATATTTCATATTACATGATAATTTCCTAGGAAAATTTTAATGAATTTTTGTATATGATAATGTTCTTAAAAATAATAATGTTTAAAAGATAATTTTAATGCTAAGTGTACTTATTGATCCTAATTAAGGTTTATTATAATTGAAATTTATATGATTTTTTATATATGACATTTGTTTAAATAGCTAATGCATTCAAACTCTAGAAATTTGTTTAAATCTATGGATTTATATAAAAAGGATTCTTTAATGATGCCTATTATACATAGTAGTACTACACCTTTTTTAATACAAAAAGTTCATGAAAATATAACGGAGCATTTAAAAATTGTAAAATGTTTTCAAAGTTTTAAATATATTGTTGAAAAACACAAGGTAGGTATTTTAAATTTTGAAAAGTAATATATTTTGGACATAAAAAGATAATCAAACCTAAAACTTTAATGTTATATAGGATCAAAATATCATAAATTTAAGTTAAGTACTATATATTCTTAATCATTAATATTAATTAACAGTAAAATAATAATACATATATGTATTAAAATATAGTAAGCAATATAATAGAATGATATATATTAATTATAAATATAGTAATCATGTGTTTTATTTTTATTTTCAGTTAATTAATTATAAATAAAATGTAAATATTACAACCAATAAGATGGATTAAAAATCTTAATTATAATCATATAAAAAATTTTAATAGGATTGTTTAGTAAAAAAATTAAAATTCACCACTAAAATTTTTAAGCTACAATGCTCAAAATGTTGTCAATAATTTTTTTAAATTATTTAAAATTTAAATTTTAAAAAATAAAATATGTAGCTAAAAACATTTAGTTATGATTCCAAAATCATCACCAAAACTTTTTAGCTACGTTTTAGAAACTGTCTCGAATGACTTTTACTACGTTCAATAAATTGTCGCAAAATCTATTTTACTGCAAAATGGTTATCATCACAAAATATTATTACTTACAAACATGGAAACGTAACTTTTAGCCATGAAAACAGAACGTTGAAAAAATCGGATAATTTTTCCCCTAAACTAAATAAGTAGTGAATTTGACCGATTCAATAATTCTCAGGATAGACTACAATAGTCTCCTAGACAGAATTACTATTACAAGTAAATCCCCCAAAAAGGTTGGAAGGGTCACAAATGGTCCACTTAAAGTTCAGTCTCCTAGACAGGACTTACGCGCACGGATATTTTCACAACCTAGACTCATCTATACAAATACAACGATACACGTAAAGTGTAAACCTGACAATTAATATTGAATACTATACTACAACTAAGAAGAAACAGTAACAATGCAATTACGGAATAATAAAAGAGATAAGAAAAGAACACATTCGAAAATTTGATTACGAAGTTCAGCCAAATGTGCCTAGTCTCCTAGCACCTAAAAAATGACCTGCTTTTATTTAAATGTGGGAGAAGAGATACAAATTTTGGGTTGGATACAAATGGGAAGAGAGAGCTCTTTTTATAGTTCTTAAACTACTCACCATTTTGATAATCTATCATATGGTATAAAAGATTAGTACCAATATCCTACTAATATGGGATCAAACATTGGTGCCAAAAGTTAACAAATCTCCACCTTGGCATAATTTTTGGTCCTACCAAATACAAATCTTCTTAATCAAACAAAAAATAAAACAATCCTTGTAGTGCTTTGAAAATTGAGTCATTAGACGCCGACTCAAATGTGCAGGATATTGACCAAGTCTAAACAGTGTTCAAACTTAGTTTTATAACCACCTTGGTTAGCATATCTTCAAGATTCTCCGTAGTTCAAATCTTCTAGAGAAGTTTCTCCTCTTCTTCTAGAATTTCCCACACAAAGTGATAGTGAATATCAATGTGCTTCGTCCTTGCATGAATGAATTGATTCTTTGTTGAATGAATAGCACTCTAACTGTCAAAATATCCCTCAAGTTATTTCTGACCAACTCCCAAGTCTTTAAGCAACCCATGAAGCCAAATTGCTTATTTCACAGCTTCTGTAATAGCCATATACTCTGCCTCTGTTGTAGACAAAGTCACCGTTGACTGCAAAGTAGACTTCCAACTAACTGACGCCTTCGCTAAAGTGAACAAATAGCCATTTGTAGACCGTCACTTATCTAAGTCACTTGCATAGTCAGAATCTCAATATCCAACTTTGATTCATTCACATGATAATATGCAGTAAAACAAAAATACGCAAAGAATCGTAATCTGTTGTAATTTTCCCAGACCATACCTCTAAAAGAGTCTTGTCACTTATAGTAGATGAAGGCAAGCAATTGACGAGATGTTGAGCGTATGTCACAGCTTCTGCCCAAAATTTTCTACCCAACCTAGCATTAGACAGCATATAACGAACTTTGTCCACTAGTGTCTTGTTCATACCCTACGACATCCCATTCTGTTGTGGTGTTTTTCTAACTGTGAAGTGCCGAACTATGCCACACTCTTGGCATATTTCCAAAAAAAGATCACTCTTGTATTCTCCACCGTTCTCTGTCCAGAGAACTTTGATCTTCCTTCTCGTCTGGTTTTCAACATGAGCTTTCCATTCAAGGAAAACCCTAAGCACATCTTCTTTGTTCTTCATAGAAAACACCCACACTCTTCTGGAAAAATCATTAACAAAAGTGACAAAATAAAGTCTACCTCCGAGTGACGAAGTCTTGGAAGGTCTATACACATCTGAGTGCACATAATCCAGAATCCCCTTTGTATTATAGATACTAGTGCCAAATTTTACTCTTCGTTGTTTTCCCATACCACAATGCTCACAAAATTCCAATTTGTAAGTCTTCGTATATTTCAACAATCCTTGCTTTGCAAGGGTTTGTAAGGGTTTTTTACCAACATGTCCTAATCGCATATGCCACAACTTTATTGCCTCTGCATCATTCTTACTACTTAAAGTTGCTGCTGCTATCATCCCAACCACTGTACTATCTTGGTAATAATACAGATTGTCCTTCCTCACGCCTTTTAACATTACCAATGCTCCTGAAGTTACTTTAAGAATTCCATCTCGCATCATTATAACTAAGCCTTTTGATTCTAAAGTCCCCAAAAAGATGAGATTCTTTTTCAATTTCGACACATACCGTACGTGCCTCAAAATTCTGGTAGGTCCATCATGATTCCTTAGCTTGATTGAGCCTATACCGGCTGTTTTATATAGATTATCATTACCCATGTAAACAATCTCACCATCGAGTTCTTCAAAATCAAAGAACCACTCCTAGATGGGAGACATATGATAGGAGTAACCTGAATCCAAAATCTATTCGTCCAGATGCGATGTTGAAGGTGAAACCACCAAAGAGATATCTGATTCTACGTTACTTTTATGCTCTGCAGCATTTGAATCTTTCCAAGCCTTCCCTTTCTTCTTTAATTTTAGATAGTCTTTCTTCTAATGTTCTTTCTCATGATAGAACGTACATTCATCTTTGGCAGCTCGGCTTTTTGATTTAGATCTTCCTCTTCTCTCCTTTGACTAGCTTTACTGACAACCTCTTGCTACCAATGATTCATCTTTTGTAGCTGTTTTTTTTTTTTCATTTTATCCTTCTTTCTCAATTCATGATTATACAAAGCAGAACATACAACATGTAAAGACACATTCTCCTTCCTATGAAGTAACGTGGTCTCCAAGTATTCAAATTCATTGGGAAGAGATGATAACAACATCAAAGTCAAATCTTCATCCTCAAATTTCGCATCTAAATTCAATAAGTCTGCTACTAATTGATTAAACATAGTGACGTGTTCATTCATAGTAGTACCTGTCTATAATCAAGTCGAAATAACCTTTTCTTTATAAGGAGCTTCTTCTGATCATTCTTTTTCAAAAAATTGTCCTCCAATGCCTTCTACAATTTATGTGCAAAACTCTCGTTCTTGAAAGCATACTTCTGTTCTTTGGATAGACACGATCAAATTGTTCCACATTCCAACTGATTTATGATATTCTAATCATTATCCTTAACATCTTCTGGTTTCTTTTCGTCAATGGCAATGTCAAGACCTTGTTAGAAAATGAAGTCCAAGACCTCCCCTTGCCACATGTCGAAATGGCTAATACCGTCAAATATCTCCACCACCAATTTCAAACTTGACAATAGAATCCTCGACCATGATGACGAGGAAGTCGAGGTTCCTGATATTTCTTAATCATTAAGTGCCATTACAGACTCAAAATATAGTATTCAATATAACAAAAAATTACAAACAAATCAAGGATAAACCTTTGGCTCTAATACCACTTGTTGGAAAAATAAGGTAATTTATCCTTTAAAGCAAACAACTAGTGAATTTGACCAATTTAGTAATTCTCAAGATAGACTACAATAATCTGCTAGACAGAATTACCATTCTAAGTAAATCCCCAGGAAAAGCTAGAGGGGTCACACTTAAAATCCATCACTATTTTGATAATCTATCAATATGGGATAAAAGATTGGTACCAATATCCTACCAATATGGGATCAAACATTGGTGCCAAAAGTTAACACAATGCATCCCAAATTATTTAGGCGATGATTTGCCTAATCTTCGCCAATCACTTTTGGCGATGTATCTGAGATTGGAGCAAAATATTTTTTGCAACGATTTTGGTAAAACATCACCGATACTGCCGCGATTCGCCCGTCGTCGCTAGAATGTTTTGGCGACAATTATGGAGTCCCTTCTGTTATTGTGTGTTAATTTATTTGTGAATACTCATGAAAGTGCAACAGAAACTTTACCAACATTTTCCTATTACGACAATAATTAATAAATTATCCATATAAATATATTAAGAATATAAATGAAATATCACCAAAATTCCAACCAACTTGATACATATGATTTCATAAAACTTTTAGTATTTGTATTTCCTAATAATTTTAAAGAAGATCATTTTTAATTATATGAAAAGAAGATCATTTGTAAATACAACAAGGTAATCACTATTAGATTAAACATTAATTATAAAACCATAAATATTTGAACTAAAATGTGATAAGATCACATTGATATGATATTTCGATTTAAATAAATAATAGAAGAAATTTTCAAGTAAGCGAAGGTGACAATTACAATTAATTTGCAAATTTGATTTTACTATAATAGTAAAATTTCAAGTGTAATCTTAAGAATAAGAGTTGCTTCCTTCTATTTTACAATTATAATATTAAAATTGAAGAGCTATGTTATTCATATTATAATATTGATTTCGTTCTAATTAATAGTTTGTTAACAAAAGAGAAAGGTATTTTTATAAATTAAATAAAATAATAAATAACTGAGATAGGTATAATATGAGATGAGAAGTTATTTGTAAACTAGTTCTCGATGGCACTATTAAATATTCAAAAGATTATGAAAAACCGTAGGAGGTAGTGGTTTCACAAACTGTACTATTTTATGTGGTCATCTCTGGTACAAATAAAAACAAAATCAATTAAAAACGAAATAACAAATGACACCAAAAATTTGGTAACGCAGTTTGACACTCTTTGCCTACGTCTGCAGGCTCTCACCTAAATTAATTCTTTCATTGAACTACAATAGATTTACCAAAAACTTTACTGAGCTGACGCCACTTAACCCTTGACACTATCTCTCAACCTTACTTCTTATGAAAGATTTTCACACTCAATAACATGACCAACTCGTGTTAACTTCGTCAGAAGATTTTTTCTCTACTACTCTTAATGAAAGACAATTAATAAAAATAACTCAAGTGATTAATCAACTAAGAAAAGAATAATAACACACTTGAGATAAAAAGAAGACAACTTCCTTATCGGTTCAGCTCTTCCGAAATAGATCTGAAAATATAGGTTGATTCATGCAAATTTCAGTACCAACTCACGTCTACAGAATGAACACATCACACATTATAGGTCTAGCAAATAAACCTCCACACATGTAGTAGCAAAAGCCACACCATGGTGACCCACACACCCACAGCAAACAACACCCTCGCAGCCTTCACTACATCAATTGTCTACCTCCAATTAGAAGTTGGTCACATACTCAAGTTTTACGGCAGTTGACCAAAAAAAAGATTATCAGTTTACCAACGTCGGCACATCCAACAAGATAATCTCATTATTAACGCAGCGTCAACTATTTTTCAAAAAGAACAATTAACGTATACTTCACCCTAAACACACACTTGGAGACTCACACAATTCTTTACTTGAAGAGCCACACACACATACGTAAAACCATCAGCCGTAGATCTCGCCCCCAAAAACTGCTCACGTCCGTTTTTAGTAGAAGCCAATTAATTCACAAGGAAAACATGAGGCTTTCCCCTTCAACCTCTCCTTTTGCGTAAAACAACTTAAATCATAATAAAACTTCCATCAATACCCTTAAACCACATCACTTAATTACCCCACAAGTCTTCACCAAATCCACATCTATGCAAAATAAGATTTTAATCACTGTCTAGTTTACATCTTTATCCTTATGGTTAAGTCCTAACTAGGTGATGAGACTCCGCTAGCTTAAATTTGGAGCTGCAGAAGATTTGAATCCTTTGCTAGATGGATGAGGATAGATTATAGTCAAAGAACATGTGGTTGATTGATTCAGAGACATGACCACAAAGAACATAAGTATCCAGAATATTGAGAAACCTGTTGGCTAGATCCAAATTGTTCCGTCTTTCTTTAAGACAAAAATTCTTAGATCAGACAAATTTATGCCAAAGGACTTTGAAAGCTTAACGTCTTGGCCATTGTGCACATGAAGCAGCTGAAAATTTCTCAAACGGATGTTTATTCTGTCTGATTTTATCATCATGATTCGGATAGAGCTGTCCAAACTAAGCTGGTGAATTAAAAGAGCTAATGACATCCCTAACTAAAGTCAAGTTTGGGATGAGTCCTCTTAGATATAACTACATTTTAGATTTGAAATTTGTTAAGCTTCTAGAGATGGTTTAGAGATGATTGCTAAATTGCCATTAAATAATTGCTACATACTTGCAATTATTCTGCAGTAATCATCTAAGACACATTTTAAACACTACTAATCAATTATCTAAGGCACGCTTTCAACACTCATCCTTGCCTTAGTAATTGCAAAGCTTTAATGTCAAAATAATTCATCTTCTTGATGTTGCTCAGTTGCTGATTTTGCCTCTTCATTTTGTAACTTGCAAATCTTCTCCGTATGCCCAATTTGTCCACATTTTTTGCATTTGATATCAGGCCTCCACTAACATTTTCTTTGAGGGTGATTTTTTTTTTGCAATGTGGGCATGGTAGATATGAATCATCATTGTTGTTTTTATCTCCTCCTGAATTTTTTTCTTTGCAAGCAGAGCACCTTCAATGATTCTTTCTTCTCTCATCATCCTCCTTTGTTCTTGTGCCTGTAGTGCGTTTACTAATTCTGCCAAAGACATACTTGATAGATCCTTAGCTTCTTCCAATGCAGAAATTTTAGATTCATATTTTTCAAGTAAAGTTACAAGAATTTTTTGCACTATTCGTTCCTCAGAAAAATCTTTACCTAATAACCTCACCTTGTTTACTATGCCGAGCAACTTGTCGGAGTATTCTTTAATGGTTTCTGAGTCTTTCTTCTTCAGCATTTCAAATTCTCTGATCAAGTTTAAAACTTGCATGCTCTTTCTTCTTTCATTGCCTTGTTATTCTTTTTTGAGGTAATCCCAAATATCCTTTGCTAACTCTAGATTCATAATTCTTGTGAAAATGATGTTTGAAACAGCAGAAAACAGACAGGCTTTGGCTTTAGACTTCTTATTTTTTCTTTCTTTGTGCAACTTGATTTGCGTCATTGTAGGATTTGTTGGCAACGGAGGCACTTCATAGTCTTCCTCCATAGCTTCCTAAACATCCATAACATCAAGATAAGCTTTCATTCGAACAGCCCAAACTTGATAGTTTTTACCATCAAAAATTGGTGGTGAACTTTGATATAGTTGTGTTTCAATCTCCATTGCTTGAAGATGGTGGTAACTCTTGTTGTAATTCTGGGTTGTAACTCAGGTTTGTATTTTGGCTTCACTCATCTCACAGGTCCCTCAAGAAAAAAATGCTCTGATACCATTTTGTTGGTTTTTTGACTATCGGAAGACTAACAATGAAAAATGAATAAGCTAAAAGAACACATGCTTTGATGTTTTCTAAAAACCCACACTTTTATTCACTGCATTGCATAGTTTATATAGAGCAGAAAATATAAAAATCAAATCAAATGATTTGCTATAT
>JANZXR010000002.1:37870794-37882897 GCA_027575705.1 Erythroxylum echinodendron
ATATATGAAACGAGTTAGGTTTGGTGATCTGTAACCAAACAAGGTTATCCATATTATAATGTGAAAATGTAAGCTCAGTCAACCATATCAAAATATGATTGTCCTTTTCAAACCTAAACCGCCCAATTCAAGTGTAATCAGATTATGAGACTAATTCATCAAACGAAAAAATATTTTCAATGTTTAGGGTAAGGTTGTGTATTATCTGCTCTTCTTTAATATATTATTTTTGTTATTAAATTCAGTTAATAACCATTAATAAATATAATTAAGTTTAAAATATCTTCAAAATATAAAAATTTCAAATAAAATTTTGATTTAATAATTAAAATATATTTAAAATAAATATTATTTTATAAATAAGATATTATTTTAAAATTATTTATTTAATAAAATAAAATAATTTTATTGATAATTTATTATTAAATATTATACAAAGATTAAAATAAATTTAATTAATTAAAAATAATTTATCTTTGAATGTTATCTGATATGTAATCATTATTGATAATAAAATATGCCTATATTGATATTAATAACTAAACAAGCCCTGAAAGTCTCTGCTTCTAAGTAATTTCATAAAGCTGTTGTTTTATTGCAATCACCTATTAGATAAAAACAAAAGGGTTGCTTGTTTCTACTTTTATTTTTTAATTATAATTTTTTTATTTTTAGTTATTGTTTTCTTTTAAATAAAAACAAAAACATATTTAGTTATTAACACCAACTAAATAAATTATTAAATAAAATTAAATTAGTTATAATTTTATTAATTATTAACTTTAATTAATTAAATATATAATATTAAATTAAATTATTTATAATTCTTATTAATAATTATTGTATTAAAATTAAATAATATATATTTAATTAATCGTAAATCATATTACAGAAAAGAAACAGAAAATAAAACTACTTATTATGGTCTTCATAAATTTTAAAAATGGAAGAAATAAAAATAAAAACTAAAATTTCAAATAAATTTTTTTTAGTAAATTTTAAAAATTAACATATGAATAAAAACAATTAGATCATATGTATAGGCAAGTGGTTAGTTTTGGTGCCACAGTGTCTTCTACCGTCTAGTGGCTCTAATCTCGCCTTTCCCTGAACCAGACGCGTTATGTCATATGACATATACTCGAGGGTCGTGTATCCTTTCACAGGATTTTACATCATGTCCTGTTCATAAAATGAAATACCTGTTAAATAAAAACCGTATGAATTATTTTTTGGTTCCTTGGCTACACGCTTGTTACTATCGTTTAATGATGCCTACTTGCTAAGTTCGCATCCAAATGTTTGGTTAACAAGCTCTTTTTTTTTTAAAAAATGTCCCAGAAGCTTACTTGAGCTAATGATAGCTCAATTGTATGTGTTTCTGGGCTTGTAAATGTGGGTAGAGGTTTCTCAAGTTTTCACAATGGTTACAAAATGGATATAATTGATCTTCTGTTATTGCCATATCGAAGACCATCTCATCAATAAAACTTGCAATGTTAAAGGGTTTCTTCATACTTATTATATATACTAATTAAAATTTTCTTAACATATAATTCATGTAAATTACTAAAACAAAGTGATATACATTACATTTTTAATATTAAATTTAACCGAGAAGGCAGAACTTCTTGTTTAGACTTTTCTATATATAAAATTATCCGATATGCTTTTTTATTTGATGGATAAATTCATATTTTGGTAATTATGCTAATAATATAATAATTAATAATAAGTTTTAAATTACCCTCAATTGTATTTTATTTTTTAGTCGTTTAATATGATTGTATGTAAAATGTATAAAGATTTAATAATTAAAAGAAATCATACTTATAAGAATGTTATTATAATTATTATACTTGCATGAATTGTAATAGGCGTAATTAGGTTATGTGTTTTAAAATGATCTTGAAATTATTTGATTTGTGTTTGGGATTATTTTATATTAATTATTATTGACTTATACTTTGCTTATGTGCCTTGTTTTAGAACTTTGATGGAAAAAGAATTAATTCGAAAGGTTAGAGCCAAGTTGAAGAAGTTTTGACATGAATTTAGATGAACATAAGTTGGACACGGACTTATGTTCATAACACAAGTCAAACATAGTCTTACGTTTTGCCATATGTTATTAAAATGGGAAAGGTTGTTCTGCTTTTTTATTCACAAAACTCAAATATATACAACTTGTTGCAACGGTAAAAGCTAAATCTAAGCTTGAAATTGTGCTATGAACATGGAAAGAATAAGTTAGTCAAATATACTATATACAAAAAAAGATATACAAGATATGTAAAGCTAAATGTACAACTAATACTCCCCTTCAAGCTGGAGCATGTAGATTTAAAATGATCAACTTTTGTTGCAATTCGGAAAATTGATCTTTGCTTAAGGATTTTGTAAGAATATTGGCAACTTGATCATGAGTTGAGATAGGATAAAGTTGAATGATCCCTTGTTGAAGTTTCTCACGAATGATGTAGCAATATATTTCAATATGCTTTGTCCATTCGTGGAAGACAGTGTTGGTAGTGATGTGCCAACCGGCTTGGTTATCACAGTAATAGTACGAGTAAGGGAAGTAAGACTAGGATCTTGAAGCAATGTGTTAAGTCATACAATTTCACGAGTGGCCACAGCCATAGAACGATATTCAGCTTCATCAGATGAGTGAGAAATAGTTGATTGTCTTTCACTTCTCTATGAGATCGGAATATACTTGAAAAAAATACAACAGCCTGTAGTGGAACACCTCGTCGTTGGATAACTAGCCCAATCTGAATCACTTTAAGCTGATAGTTGTAATGAACTTTTGGATGATAATAAAATCCCTTGACTTGGACTTTTGTTCAGATATCGTAATAATCGATAAGCAGCATCAAGGTGAGGCTTGTGAGGTTGGTGCATGAATTGACTTAAAATATTGACAGTGAAAGTGATATCTAGTCTTCTAGTAGTGAGATGAATGAGTCGACCAACAAGTTGTCGATAGAGGGAAGGATCGGGAAGCAAGGCAACGTTATTTTTATCAAGTTTGAGGTGTTGCTCCATGGGAGTTTTAGTTATGGGAGAACTAGTAAGACCAAAGTCATGAAGTAGACCTAGCTTATATTTTTGTTGGCTTAGACAAATTCCTTTAGGTGAGTGGGCGACTTCAATGCCAAGGAAATATTTAAGAGGTCCTAAATCTTTGACATGAAACTTGCTAAAAAGGATATTCTTAACATTAACAATAGCTTGATAATGACAACCTATAATCATAGTATTATCAAAATAGAAAATGCATAAAGAACCATTTCGTAAGATAAAAAGGCAATGTGATCAGCACGACATTGGGTAAAACCAATAGATAATAATGTAGAAGAGAATTTTGCAAACCAGTTGCGAGATGCTTGCTTTAAGCAATAGAGGGATTTGTTGAGTTTGCAAATTAGATCTTTCTTTTCCTTTTGAGGATGGCCGAGTGGTAAGAGCATATAGACATCCTCATGTAAATCACCATGTAAAAAGGCATTTTGTATGTCAAACTGATGTAATGGCCAATTTTTGATGGCAACAACGACTAACACGCTTTATAGCATGTTACTAATTTACTGATAGGGGCAAAATTTTGTGGTAATAAATGCCTTCAGTTTGGGTGTATCTTTTTGCAACTAATCACGCTTTATAGCATTCAATACTTCCATCAAATTGTCACTTTATCTTGTAGACCCATTTATAGCCGATGGGTTTTTGTTGAGTTAGTAAGGGAATAAGAGACCAAGTGTTAGACTTTTCTAGTGCATCAAGTTCAGCGTTCGTTGCATTTCGCTGTTCAAGAACCTCTATAGCTTGTGAAAAAGTAGTGGGTTCTAAAACAGAAGGTAGAGAATTGAGAAATGAAAAATGTGGATTAGATAATTTTTCATAAGATAAAAAATTATATAAAAGGAATATTGTACTTATGGATGAAGAAGTTTGAACATTATAACAATGGTAGCCTTTGAATTTATTTGTTGGGTGAGTTTCTAAAGAGGAACAACGTAAAGAAAGATTGATATGGGTTGTTTCAAGAGTAGGGGCATCAATGGGAGGTATGTTTTCAGGTGATATAATGAGGGTGATAAAAGTATGGTCTTGAGGTGGTCATATGGATGTGGTTGTTATTATTGGTTGGTATACTAAGATCATGAATAGGTTTTGGTAAAGGTAAAGATGATATTGTAGGAAAGAGAACATCCAATGATTTACAAGGAAAAACTCTTTCATGTAAGGTGACATCACATCTAACATAAATCTTTTCAGTTTGAACTTCAAAAATTTTATAGCCCTTTTAAGCTAAGGCATATCCAATAAAAATGTTGGGATGAGAACGCTTATCCAATTTATGTTGGATATGAGTATTATGTCCAAAGCATAAACAACCAAAAATGTGTAAATGCATATAAGCAGGTGATTTTTTAAATAATAATTCGAAAGGAGTTTTACCATTGAACACCATGGATGGAGTTCGGATGATTAAATAAGTTGCAATAAGGATGCATTCACCTTAAAAATTTAAAGCTAAATTTTCTTGAAAACGAAGTTCATAACAACATTGAGTAAATGATGATTGCACTCAACTACACCGTTTTGTTGAGGTGTATACGTATAACTATGCTAATTTATTACACCAATAGAGGTAAAAAAATCATTGCTAATGTGATTGAAAAATTCTGAACTATTATCGATGAGAATTTTTTTAATAGAGACATTGAATTGATTTTTAATTATAGTGAAAAAATTTTGGATGTAAAAGAAAGTTTGAGATTTTTGTTGCATTAAATATAACCATATAATGCAAGAATAATCATTAATAATAGTTAAGAAATAACGTGCGGTAGTAATAGAAGGATTATTGCATGGTCCCCAAATATCAACATGAATTAAATCAAAATAAGCAATAGATTTAGTAACACTATGATTAAAAGGTAAACAAGTGTGTTTGGCTAAAGGACATGTAGTGTAAGAACAATTGTTTGAAAATGAAATGTTGGAGTCTAATTTAACAAACTTTGACGAATATTGGTACTTGGATGACTAAGTCGCCAATGCCATAAATCCATATCATGAGAATTTAAGGTAAAAAAAGTGAAGATGGCAGGCTTATTGCCAAGGTAATATAGTCCCTTATGTTCTTTACCTGTGCCAATCACTTTCTTCATTTGTAGGTCCTAAAATATGCAATAGTTAGGGAAAAACTGAACACTACAATTAATATCCTTAATGATTTTACTAATAGATAGCAAATTGAATTTAAAGGAAGAAACATATAAAATGTCTTTTAATATTATGTCCTTGGTGAGCTTATAAGATCTGAGATATTGAAACATTATCACCATTTGGTAGTTTTATCAGTGGAGCATAATGATACTTTGTACCATTTAAAATATTTAAATCATAAGTCATATGATCAGTGCAACCAGAATCTATAACCTAATTATTAGTTCGAGGGGAAATATTTGAAGCCATACCCGTAAAGTTGACTAAAGGATTGAAGGTGCTTAGTTGAATTAGAGCAAATAGTTGGTCTTGAATGAATGGTAAGGTTTTTGAATTATTTGCAGTGCTATCAGTGATGGGAACGATTGGTTTATTAGTAACATCACATTTATTTGAAGCTTTATTTTGTTGATAGTTTAGGTTTCTAGGCTTCTTTCAGCATCTTGATTTAGAATGCCCGTCAAGTCTATAGTAATCACAATGATATTACATCCTATCTTGACGATAATTTGGATTTCCAGGCGTCTTTCAACATCTTAATTCTAAATGAACATCAAGTGCACAATAATTACAGTGATATTTTGGCTTGTCACGTGTTTTTCTTTGTTGATTGTGGAAAGTGGCTACAGTAGATTGTTCTTGATGATCGACTGAATTTGTTGTGAAAACAGAAGTTGTCTTTCTTCCTACAATAAGAGAGAGTAAGCTTTGGAAATGTTAGGTAATGGATTCATAAGGAGTATTTGACTCCTAATAGCATTATAAGATTCATTAAGACCTATAAGAAATTGAATCAAACATTATCTTTGTTGGAGATTATTAATCTCGTGTATGTTGCCACAAGTGCATGATGGATAATTGTTATAAGTTGAGAGTTCATCCTAAAAGCCCTTAAGAGTAGCCCTTAAGAGGATTGTAGTATGTAGCGGCGGAGTCATTCTTTTGCACATGATTGGCTGTGGTTCTTTGTATTTCAAATATTCATGGTGCATTTTTTTATAAAAATCTTTCATGGAGATAAATCCAATCTTCATGGGCATTCTTCACATAAATGACGCTATTAGCTGTTTCTTTGATTACAACAGTGAGAATCCATGAAAGTATCATGTTGTAGCAGTAATTCCACTGGGAAAAGAGATGAGAATTTGCAGGTGGTTTGCTAATTATGCCATTGACAAACCCGAATTTGTTCTTTGCTTCTAAAGCTATAGTGATTGCTCTACATTAGGTAGGATAATTATCCCCATTCAATTGCTGGGTAACCAACATAGCTCCTAGATTGTCAAAGCGTTGTATGTAGTATAGTGAGGAGGGATCAAGTTCAGTAATAAAGAATACGTCAGTGTTAACACTGTTGATGAAAGAATTTTCTGAATTGTTCATGGTTGAGATGGAAAAATAATTTAAGAGGATAACTTGTTATATAAAAAAAACACATATAGGTGACAGAGCAAGACGGAGGAGAGATGGATGACTCCACTATCTCGAGACTGGCTCAGTAGAGAGTCGAAAATGACTCTCTCCGTAGAATGAAGAATCTACATTGCCAAAGATTGAAGAAGTTGGGGTCTGATTTGGTGGTAAAAGTAAACTATTTGGGTAAATTGAGTGATGGAAAGTAAATAAGAGCTTTTCTCGGTGATCGGGTGAAATAGATGGACTGGACAATTGAGTGATTAGTGGGAATTACAAAAGTTTGTATCGTAGCTGGAAAAGCAAAGAGAAAAATAAACAAGACCAAAGTAATAGCTAAAGGACAAGAACTGCTATAAGGAGGACAATAACTGAAGAATAAGAGTTGTTATAAGAGGAAAACTAGACGAGCTACAGAGAGTGGGCCAAAAGTTTAAAGTGGCTCTGATACCATATTAAAATGGGAAAGGTTGTTATGCTTTTCTTATTAACAAAATCCAAATATATACAACTTGTTGCAATTATAAAATCTAAATCTAAGCCTGAAATTGTGCTATGGATATGGATATGGAAAGAATAAGTTAGGAGAGGACCTCTCTCTACTTCAAACTGCTCTGACCTCTCTCTACTTTCTTTTTCCCGCCCTTTGAGTCTTTCCCCTTTTTTTCCCTTCATTCCTTCCCTTCCTACCCTTTCAGACGTTTTTCTCAGTAGGAGTCAACCGTCTTTTTCGTGGACGGTGGTGAGGCAGCTCCTACTCCCATGGGTAAGTAACCATCGTCTCTTGACTCTTTTCCCCCTCTATCAGGAGCGCCAACCACAGAAGGGCATTTGAGCCAAACGACGACAACAAATGCTACAGGTTTGAAGAGCACGACTCGTTCTAGTGCTGGTGGTGTGTGGAAAAATAAGGTTGGAGCTGCTCCCAACAGAGGTAAGCTCCATTTTTATCCAAAATTGTTCAAAGATGGTATTATGTCTCTCTTTGTGGAGTTGTTGCAAGCTGGAGCTCATGCTTGGTCCCATTCCCTTGTGGGTTTCTTTTGGTCCAAAAGGATGGCATTTCTGGTGGTGAACGCATGGGCTACGGCAAAATGGAGTAAAAAAGGCTTTGAGAAAGCCATGCTCATGGATGATGGATCAATACTGTTCAAATTTTCTGATACAGCAAATCTGAGTGAGATTCTTGAATTAGGACCTTGGCATATAGGAGATCAGCCTTTATTTCTGCGACCGTGGCCTCCGGGAATTGGTTTGGACAGGGATTCAATTTAAACTATTCCGCTATGGGTCCACTTTCATGGTCTGCCAATGGAATATTGGACGGTGGAGGGGCTGAGTTACTTAGTTAGTGGATTGGGGAAACCCATTTGCATGGATTCTCAAACTGCTACCATGGATCAGATTGGGTACGCGAATATCTGTGTTAAGGTTCAGAAAAATGCCACATTGCATGATTCCTTCCCTCTCATACATCTTGGTGATAATGGGGATCTGGTTAGGGATGAAGTTCGTTTAACTTACCCTTGGAAACCAACTTCGGGACAAAATAAATGGGTAGCTACTGGACGTGTACTGAAATCAGAGTGGTCAGCTAATTTAGAAAGTGGTGCTTCGCAAACGGATATTCAGCCTTCCAACACCACACAGGGGACTCCGGGAGTGAGTCTACTGCGCACTGATATTCTGCAAGACCCAGTTACGACAGAGGGGGAAAACCAACTTTTTGAGAACGCTAAGTCAGGTGGGGATGTTATTGCTTCTAAGCCTACATTGGGCATGGAAAAGCCCTCTGAAGTAGGTTTGCATGGAAAATTAGTAGATTCTGAGCAGCTTAAGAATGGGCCGTCACATGGTAGTCGGGATAGAGAGGCTGGGGAACCTTCAAACACTTGCATTACTGGACTTGGTGGAAATGCTGTAATAGATGGGCAGACTCAGCTTACTAAACACAGGGAGGATGCGCTTTCGTTGAAGGGACAGGGCGATGTACTTGCAATTAGGTCTAGTTCTAGTACAATGTGTGCTGAAGGCCCTATCAATGATCAAGGGGTCTCCAGTCTGACTTTGGTGGGAGTGAATAATCATAGCACGGTGAGGAAGAAGGGTAAGAAAAAGAAGCTCAAGGGGATGATGTCCCCTGAAAGTCTCTTTTAATTCTTTTTATAATGTCACTGCTAGTATGGAATACGAGGGGTCTCAATGATCCCCTGAAGAAGAGAATGGTGCAACAACGTGTTATGCAGGAAAAACCATTTTTGGTAGGACTTCTAGAAACAAGAATAAAGGCATCAGCTAATCGGAATAGCTTATCTTTTTTGGGGCCTAAATGGTGTATGGTTTCCAATCACCCTTATCATTATAATGGTCAGATCATCTGCTGGTATAATTCTGATATTGTGGGAGTTTGTGTTCTCAAGATGGGGGATCAATTCATACATCTATTGTGTGAGGTATTTGGGCAATTTCAGTTTGAGGTTACCATCATATATGCATCGAATTTGACAAACTAGTGGCATTACATCATGGAATGTAAGGCCCTTGGTTGGTCATTGGTGATTATAATTACAGTCATCTCTTTACTGAAGTTGAGGGCCGAACGTGGTTTCATGGTCGTTCTAATTATGAACTCACTTAACTTTTTCATAACACTGACTTAGTGGATCTTAGAGGACTTGGACGGTGGTTTACTTGGGAAAATAAACAGAAGGGTGACGTGATCATCTGGAAAAAACTTGATAGAGCATTGGTTAATCAACGTTGGCTAAGCTTATTTCCTTGTGCTTCCACAGTTTTTGGTGACCCTGAATTGTCTGATCATACCCCTATTCTTATACAACAACTGAGTGAAGGATCTAGGATAGGGGCTCTGTTTCCGTTTTTTAATCGGTTGCTTCAGGTTGAGGGTTTCTTGGAGTTGATCTCGCAGGTCTAGAGGATTGAAGTCCACGGCTATAAGGCATTTCAACTCATGCAAAAGTTGAAAGCTGCCAAACGTGTCATCAAAGCGTTCAGTAAATAGCGTTTATGTAATCTCCAAGATTTAAGTACTGATCTGCAGGAAATACAACAGAAATGCTATGACGCCCCCCTTAATGAAGGTTTACGTGTACTTGAGTTTGAATAGATGAGGAAATACCAAGAGGCACTCCAACTCCATGATTTTATTCTTAAACAGAAGGCAAGACAAACTTGGCTACAAGATGGGTATCTTAATACTAAATTTTTCCAGGCATTTATCACAACACGACGTAATGTTAACACCATCACTGAATTGACGGATGATAGAGGTTCTATGATTTGTGGTTCTTAGGCTTTTGTTAGGCACATTCGAGGTTATTTTTTTGATTTGATGGGGAATGCTCCCAGCACAGGTAGTGGCTTTAGAGTCAAGGATGTCTTGGCCTTTTCTCCTAGTGAAGCTTAAGTAGATATGTTACTTGCTTCGGTTTCAGCCAAACATGTAAAAGAGGTTCTGCTTTGACTTCATAGCTCAAAAGCTCCCGGCCCTGATGGTTATTCAGCTGGGTTTTTCCAAAAAATCTGGCCTATTACAGGACAATTATTAACTGATGAGGTATTTGAATTTTTCTCATCTGGGAAATTGTTGAAGGAGCTAAACCATACTTATTTGTGTTTGATTCCCAAATCAGAGCGGCCTAAAAGGATAACAGATTACCGTCCTATCTCGTGTTGTAATACAATGTACAAGATTATAGCTTCAATCCTTGCTGAAAGGTTGAAAGCAGTTTTGGTCAAAGTGGTTAGTGCTGCCCAAAGGGTTGTCATTCCTCAAGGAGTATCAGGGACAATATTTTTTTATTGCAAGAGCTGATGGGAGATTACCAGTCGGGTAAAAAGATTAACAGTTGTGCACTCAAGATAGATCTTTATAACGCTTTTGATACGGTTAGTTGGGAATATTTAAGGAATTGTTTGGAAGGGATTGGTCTGCCTCCACGGTTTTGCCAATGGATACATCAATGTATCCAAACTACATCCATGAGTGTACTCATTAATGGGATTCCGACGACACCTTTTTCAATCTACAGAGGGATTGGACAGGGGGATCCCCTATCACCGTATCTCTTCACTTTGTCCATGGAAGGTCTCTCACGCCTCTTGACTTGTATGGTAAGTTGTAATGGTTTATTCCAATATCATCATCACTGTAGAGCATTGCACCTATCCCACCTGTTATATGAGGATGACGTGATATTATTGTGCAAAGCTGATCCTCATGCATTATCAATGATGTTGAATCTATTGCATTTATTTGGCCAATGGTCTGGGATGAAGATGAATACTCAGAAAAGTGGACTTTTTGTGTGTTCTGATATTCGAAATCTAGAGTGGATTAGCCGTTTGGTAGGGATGTCGATTCAGCAAGCACCGTTCAGGTATTTGGGAGTACCGATCACCCCTGGTAAGCCTCAATATTCTGAATTTATTCCCTTGTTGGATAAGCTGAAAGCTAGGATCAATGCTTGGCAGAATAGGTTTCTTTCTCTAGCAGCCCATGTTACTCTAATCGTTTCAGTTTTAAATAGTATGCAAATACACTGGGCTGCTCATGTGGTAATTCCTAAGAGGGTCATCAAGGAAATGGAGCGTATCGTTCGATCATTTTTATGGTCGGGGAAGCACGACACTTGTAGAGGAGCAAAAGTTAAATGGAGCGGCATTGTTGTCCCTAAAAATCAAGGGGGTTTAGGAGTCATTTCGATCAAACAAATGCAAAAAAGTTTTACTTATGAAGCGCATTCGGAGGTTATTCGTGGATAAAGAAGCACTGTGGGTCAAGTGGTTGCAAATTTATAGCCTCCAAGGGCATAACTTTTGGAAACTCCCATTGAGGTACGACCACTCTTGGATCTTTAAAACTTTATTGCAATTGCGAGACTTGATTTATCCTTTCATTAAAAGTAGGGTAGGCAGTAGTGAACACAAATTTTTGATTTGATAATTGGCGTGACTCTAGTCCTCTATGGCTTCGGAATGACTTAATTGTGTTGAGAAATCGTATCTCCAAGCTAGCAACGGTTGCATGGTTCAGTCATGAGAAGACAAGGTTGTTAGAAGGTCGGTATGGTCATGTCCTTGACTATTATGTGGGAGGAGTGCGGCTTGATAATCAACAGGATAGGTGGCAATGGATGGCTTCTAATGGTGGGGGGTTTTCGACTAAATCGGCACATAGAATAGTGAGAGGAATCCATGCTGGCGTCCCTTGGGATGATCTGGTATGGAGTCAGGTACTTAGTCCGAGAGTTGATATTTTCTTGTGGCTGGCTATTAAAGATCGTTTGTGTAACACCCCATTACCCTAGGGTACATACCGGAACGCCCGTAGGTCATTCCGACACATATCTTAAAATAACGGAGCGCTACGTGCAATTACTATAAAACTCCTATGGCATCACATACATTAAAAGAATAATAACCAGTA
>JANZXR010000002.1:37882997-37959225 GCA_027575705.1 Erythroxylum echinodendron
TTATTATTATTATTATTATTATTATTATTATTATTATTATTATTATTATTATTATTATTATTATTATTATTTTATTTGTGTGTTATTTCATTTATTTTGTGTTGATTTATTTCGATTTTTGTTTCTGTGCTAAAAAAACAGAAGATAATAATAATAATAAAGAAAAAATTTTGCTTCAAGTTTACCCGTTGTTTTGTAGTGTTTCTATATTCTACAGGACAAGTGTTTTGGGGTGCATAGATGGGGGTCAATTTTTTTCACACCCAGTGAAAAGTTCAAATGTGGGGTACACAATTGTTTAAACCAAAGAGGGAAGTCCATGGCAGTTTCAGCAGCGAGCCCCCTCCATTTCCTCTTTCACTATGATCCTGGTAACTTCTGTCCTTAGTCCAGGCCTTTAATTTATATTGTCTTATCTTTGTTTACATTGCGGACAATGTAAGTTATAAGTGTGGGTTGGGGAGATTATATTCTTTTGAAATTTGATAGCTTTCTTTTGAAATTTTAAAAAAAAATTTGTTGATGTTTGCATTTTGTCTTTTCTGCATGTATTCTTTGCGTTGCTGTGCATGGGTCTACTTGATACGACATTGTCATGTGGTAACTAATTTGTTTATTTTCATTTTTTGAATGTTCATGCATCAATTAACCTGCATAATAGAGTATTCCTTTAGGTAAGTGGGAAACTTCAATGCCAAGGAAATACTTGAGAGATCCTAAATCTTTGACATAAAACTTGCTAAAAAGGATATTCTTAACATGAACAATAACTTGATAATGATTAACTATAATCATAATATCATCAAAATAGAAAATGCATAAAGAACCATCTCGTAAGATAAAAAGGGAATGATCAACATAAGATTGGGTAAAACCAGTAGATAATAATGTAGAAGAGAATTTTACAAACCACTTGCAAGATGCTTGCTTTAAGCCATAGAGGGATTTGTTGAGTTTGCAAACTAGATCTTTCTTTTCTTTTTAAGGATGGGTCGGAGGTAAGAGCATATAGACATCCTCATGTAAACCCTCATGTAAAAAGGCATTTTGTACGTCAAACCGATGTAATGGCCAATTCTTGATGGCGACAACGACTAACAAGTTTCAAACAGTTACTAATTTGGTGATAGGGGCAAAAGTTTTTTGGTAATCAATGCCTTCAATTTGGGTCTATCCTTTTGCAACTAAGCACGCTTTATAACATTTAATACTTCCATCAGATTATTGCTTTATCTTGTAGACCCATTTGCAACCGATTGGTTTTTGGTGAGATGGGAAGGGAACAAGAGACCAAGTGTTAGCATTTTCTAGTGCATCAAGTTCAGTGTTCATTGCATTTCGCCATTCAGGAACCTGCATAGCTTATAAAAAAGTGGTGGGTTCCACAACAGAAGATAGAGAACTGAGAAATGAAAAATGTGCATCAGAGAATTTTTCATAAGATAAAAAATTATGTAAAGGGAATATTGTACTTGTGGATGAATTAGGTGAGTTTCTCTAGAGGAACAGTGTAAAGAAGGACTGATATGGGTTGTTTCAAGAGTAGGGGCATCGATTTGAGGTATGTTTGCAGATGTTATAATAGGGGTGATAGGAGTATGGTCTTGAGGTGTTCATATGGATGTGGTTGTTTGTTTATTATTGGTGGGCATACTAAGATCATGAATAGGTTTTGGTAAGGGTAAAGATGATATTGTAGGCACGAGAGTGCCAACATCCAATGATGTGTAAGGAAAAGCTCTTTCATAGGAGGTGACATCATAGCTACCATAAATCTTTTTAGCTTGAACATCAAAATTTTTTTAGCCCTTTTGAGCTAAGGGATATCCAATAAAAATGTCTGGATGAGTATGTTTATCAAATTTATGTTGGATATGAGTATTATGTCCAAAGCATAAACAACCAAAAATATGTAAATGCATATAAGTAGACAATTTGTTAAACAATAATTCGAAAGGAGTTTTACCATTGAGCACCATGGATGGAGTTCGGTTGATTAAATAAGTTACAGTAAGGATGCATTCACCCCAAGATTTTAAGGATAAATTTGCTTGAAAAGGAAGTTCTCGAGCAACATTGAGTAAATGACGATGCTTTCGCTCAACTACACCGCTTTTGCTGAGGTGTATATGTAACATCCCATTACCTTTGAGAGGTTAGAATAGTAAAAATGAGGGATTAATAAGGTCTTAGAAATGCGTTTTTCATGCTCATGCATAATATGACATACAAATACACGTGATTAATGAGGGTTTTGCACATGAAAATAATTGTACATGCATTCATGAATAATTCCGGGTATATCTAGAATGATTTGTGAATTTTTGAGAATTTTGAATGTTTCTACATTGAAAATATTATTGGTTAGTAGAATTGTGAGATTTATGAATTTTGGTGAACTTAGGATTTATTGTTTTTGTAATTTATAAAATATTATGAAAAATAGGAAAAAGAGGAGAAGAAATCAAATGAAGATTTGGAAATAGTTGGATTGTAAAGACTAGAGTTAGATGGAGTTGGTTCAAAAGAAACTAAGTTAGAACTTAGACTTTAGGAAAATGACATGTGTAAAGTTGCTTTTATTATGTTTCAGAAGCAAGTTGAGTAATCTGAGAGTTAAAGAGGGGATTGACGCTTTTACAAAGTTCTTATCCCTATTATCATCTTCTCCGAAATTCTTTCCATACACAGATTTTTCCATTAAATTCCTTCTGAGAGTTAACTCTGATTCTTCATATCCCCCACCATTTCCTTTACTCCTAAAGTGCTTCTTCTGCCTTAAGAAAAACCAGAAGTTGGTTAGTGCTCATAGAGGAGTACGTGATTTTGCATAAAGTTAAGGCATTGTGGATAGTTGAATATCTCGGAGTTTTTCAACAAGAAGGTAATGAATAAATTCTTGAGTGTTGGAGATTTGAAATGTCTTTTAATATTATGTCCTTGGTGAGCTTACAAGATCTAGGATATAGAAACATTATCACCATTTGGTGGTTTTATCGGTGGACCATAATAAGATGTTGTAGTATTTAAAATATTTAAAACATGTTATATGATTAGTGCAACCAGAATCTATAACCCAATTATTAGTTTGAGAGGAAATATTTAAAGTCATACTTGCAAAGTTGACCAAAGGATTGGAGTTGCCTGGTTGAATTAGAGCAAGTAGTTGTTGAACCTGTTCTTGAGTGAATGGTAAGGTTTTTGAATTATTTGCAGTGCTATAAGCAATGGCAGTGATTGGTTTATTATTAACATCACATTTATTTGAAGCTCCATTTTGTTGATAGTTTGGGTTTCTAAGCTTCTTTCGGCATCTTGATTCAGAGTGGCCATTAAGTCCATAGTAATCACAAAATATTGCATCCTATCTTGATGATAATTTAGATTTCCAGGCTTCTTTCGACATCTTGATTCTGAATGGCTATTAAGTCCATAATAATCACAATGATATTTTCGCTTGCGGCGTGTTTTGCTTTGTTGGTTGTGGAAAGTGGCTAAAGCAGATTGTTCTTGATGATCGACTGAATTTGTTATGAAAACAGACTGTTTTCTTTCTTCGTACGATAAGAGAGAGTAAGCTTTGGAAACATTAAGTAATGGATTCATTATAAGATTCATTAAGACCCATAAGAAATTGAATCAAATAGTCTCTTTGTTGGAGATTATTAATCTCGTGTATGTTGCCACAAGTGTATGATGGATAATTGTTGCAAGTTGACAGTTCATCCCATAAGCCCTTAACAGTAGTGTAGTATGTAGCGAAGGAGTCATTCTTTTGCACATGATTGGCTATAGTTCTTTCTATTTCAAATATTTGTTGTGCATTCTTTTATGAAAATCATTCATGGAGATCAATCCAATCTTCATAGGCAGTCTTCATATGGATGACGCTATTAGTTATTTCTCTGATTACAACATTAAGAATCCATGAAAGTATCATGTTGTTGCAGCGATCCCAATGGGAAAAGAGATGAGAGTTGGCAGGTGGTTTGCTAATTGTGCCGTTAACAAATCTGAGTTTGTTCTTTGCTTCTAAAGCCATAGTGATTGCTCTATAATAGGTGCGATAATTATCCCCATTCAATTGTTGGGTAGGATATTTACAGCCACATGTATAACTAATAGTTAGTTCCTGGTCTATTATATTTCCTCGGGAACTTGCCACGTGAACAAAGGCAAGCTAAATATGCTCCTGTGTTTATGACCTTGAAATCTACATTCCCAAAATGAATTCTCATATATGTGATTTAGGAATTACTAAGCCAATATAGGTACGACACAAACCCGTATTTAGTCGACCACATCAATACATTCGTTAAACTATGTTTACAAACATGTCTCTAACAATCCTTTAAGTTCTTCAAAAAATCAAACCACATTCATTTGACTAAAAATTAACCAAAAATTATTTTCAAATTTTTCAAAATTTTATTTTAAAGATTAAGAGGCTTTCTTTAAAGATCAAAACAAAATTTTCTCGATTTTGATAAGATTTATACATTATGTCTTGTACGCAAATGATTATACAGTGGTTATGCCTTTAACTCATTGAAATGAAACAAGATAAGATTATAAAAGGGATTAAAATGATTTGATTGAGTCTTAATATGCTTGATTCCTTCTTATTCTTGGTTCTTCATTTAAAATGCATATATGCTCCATTTTGCTCACTTTCTCTAACCATTGATTATTCAATTTATTCAATTAAATTCTTTGCTCACTTTACCCTTCTATTGAACTTCATCATTCGTATATTACGTGATTCCATTATAATGGAGCTAGTAATATCAACAAAATTAAATTTATTAATACCAATATATTTTTATCATCAAAATCATAAGGTTAAGACCTCAATTCTCAATAATCTCCCCTTTTATTGACTATAAAATATTTGGTGGTATTGGAGAAAATAACTGATGTTGAGTAAGCTCATCCTATGTTAAAGAAATATGTAAAGCATTCCCCCCTTTAATCTATGAATCATAAATTATTAAAATTTTATCAATATTATAATGTATATGATATATAAATCTATATGCATCATAAGGAAAAAAATTAAAAACTTCTCTCCTTTTTTTCAAATATTATATGATCATATGGATGTGGTGTATATGAAATAATTTATAAAATCAAAGATCAAGTATTATAAATTTCATGTACCAAAGATCAATATTTCTTTCTCTCATTAGATACATATAACAATGCTCTTTTCTCTTAAATGAGCATATTCAGTAAATATTCTCAAATATTTTCTATATAAAAATGGTTACCTTCTTTTATACATGTCATCACTAGTTGCATCCTTTTCTTCCTTATTTATTTTAATAATTGGTCTTCTGATACCAAATTCCTTACGCGAATCATAAGAGGGATCTTATAATTTTTTTGGAAATTAATTGTTGAAGATATCATTGATGTTCTTATTTGATATCCATAAAGGTTATATTAACTGCTCTTATTAATTATTTTAACTTGATCCTCAAGGCAAAGAACATCAAATCACTTTAGGTGCCCATATAAAGTCTGGTCCTTGAAAGTTAGTTCTTAAGCCTTTTCCAACACATATTCTTTTAGGTGTAAATAAATACTATATCAAAAATTAATTTCTATGTATATGTACATAATTGCCATAAAATGGCATCTCATATGATGAGAATTGAAAGTGTTAGTTTCATATGATAAAGAATTATAAAATTGTAGGCAATATACATTTTTAGGTGTTCTTTAAATGTGTGAGGAGTACAAAACCCTCTTTTTTATTTGTGTAAAATCTGGAGCTCTTCTTTTGTAATAGTGAGGCTTAATAAAAGATTTAATATATAACATGCTCTTTTAATGAAAATATTACCTATTATCATTTTTAGCAAATTCCATGCTTCTTTATTTCTCATAAGAAATAAGATTATAATGAGCTTGTTTCATACCATTTTGATGATAAAGAGGAATATACAGATGAGAATGATATTGTGTGCTCTTTTGGTGTGATCTTGCATAAAATTTATGCCCACTTTTTAAAAACATATTTTCTAGATTTAGAATGTAAACCATATAAAGACACATGAAATTTCTTTTACCTTGATACCTAGAAGGTGATGTATAAATATTTAATTTTTTATGTTTATAATTGAATGATATATGCTCATATGATGACTTAGGCAATAGTTCATCATTATAAACGTGACCTTTGACACAAATTGTCTTGGCATTAAATAGTTCACTTCTATAAGTGTACCTAATCCCATGACTATCATTTAATCTCTTTTGGACTTCAAGCATGATATTAAAATTTTCACTACCTATAGTGAATCTAGACAACATTTCTTTAAGAACATTGATCTCCTTCTTTAATGTATCATATTCATGTAACAATCATGCTCATTATCATTGACGATAACTACACTCTTATATTTCATCATGTCATATACATCATATTGTAATTTCTCATTATTATTCATATAAGCACATAAAATTTTTAAAATCTCTTTATGTTTAGAAGATAATTCTGCCTTTTTCAACCTCATAACCTTTAGTTATTCAACTAACTCATCATATGAAATATTAACATCATAAAAATTATTGTCATCATAAAAATTTGAGAAGAGTGTACCCTATCATTATTATCCATAAAGCACATACATATCACCATACTTTTATATTCCTTATTCTTTGAAATAGTAATGTCATCCTATGTAGTCTTAAGTGCTTTCTTCTTCTTATTCCTCTTCTTCTTCTTCTTCTTCATCATCATTATCTTCTTCTTATTTAGTTGTTTATCCCTTCTGGTTTTAGTAACTTCTTGAATTTCTATGTGAAAAAAAAGGCCTCTTGCCAATAAAAAATCAAAGCAGTATTGTGTCCAACTTATATGTACCCTGTTTTAAGGAATGAAATAGGTGGAGCCACTATTAACTTACCCTCATCAAGCTTGGAGTGACAGGGCAATAAATCAACTTAGGGGAGGGAGTGGAATTCCCTAAAACCTGACTCCACATTCTTTTACTTGAGGAGAGAGGGAAACAAAAGAATGATATAGTGGATTTGATAGAAGATTCAAGGAGAAACTAGGAGTTCTAGTTAGGGTAAGAGTAGGGGATGGAGTAGAAGAGTACATTGAATGAAAGTATATAGAGATAATAGACTTAGAGTCAACATATTACTATAGGAGGAAAGAAGAGATCAAATAAAGGAAACAAACTAAGGCAGAGAAAAACCTTAAAGAAAGGTAGAAGAACACAAAGGAAAAAGGAAGAAGAAAACCTAAAAACAGAGTAGGAGGGGACAAAGTAAGGAGGAGAAGCACCAAAAGAAGGAAGAAACAAAAGAGAAGATTGAGACAAAGAGTGAGAGAAAAAGATATTTAAAAGCAATAGAGAAGAACTCATAAAGGAGAAGAAAAAGCAAACAAACATTAATAGTGTTAAGATATATGTTATATATCTTATTATTTAAGTTTGGCATTATTGATAATTAGACCTATAAGATAATGTAACTTCCAGATTTACATTGAATTTAATTGGGTGATGATAGCTGGACCATGGCCTGGTATGATTAAACAACAATTCTGATTTGACTTGGATTTAAATTGATGTGGTTGCTACACTTATGGTTGTGAAAGAATTCTACACAAAATGAAAGTCTATTATTATCACGTTGGTGGTATATTACGTTGGTGAGAGTCATTGTGTATTGTTAGGTGGTGTGGATAAAAGATAAGGGAAATTTGTTTTGAGTGGATTTTGGTGGATAGCAGAATAAGGAAATTTTTGTTGTGTATGGGTCAAGGGCCTTTGGTGTATCCTGCATAGGTGTCTTGCAATTAAATGTGCAGTGGGCGTTAAAGTGAAGATGGTGTGTGGGTATTATTTAAAGGTGGCATAACGAACGTGAAGAGTGTTAATTATTATTGAAAAAATATAGATGTACGTGCATGTCTTTGGGAAATTGCAATATGCTGTGTGTCAATGTATTGAATTTTTCCAGTTTTGTTTATTTGGGGTTATGCACGTGTTGTGAGTGAAAAACACCATGGGTTAGCTTCTATTTTCCATACTTGGTCTTTTGGGTTTGTGCGTGAGATATACATGGTGTGTGGTGTATCCGGTATGGTTTAATTGGAGTTGTTGAAGCTAGGATGAATCAGTTGGATATATTTTCAGATGCATTTCGAGAAGCCAAAACCATAGGGAAGTTCTTCTCTTTTATCTTAATTGTATTATTGTTTTGTTCTTAGTTGATTGATCACTTGAGTTATTTGTATATTGTTCTTGCGTTAAAAGATTGATTGAGAAAATCCTCTGTTGAGGTTAGTACAAGACGGTCGTACTATTGGATGTGAAAATCTTTCACGGGAAGTAAGCTTGAGAGATAGCGTCAAGGGTTGAGTAATATCGGCTCAGTAAAACCTTAGGTAAATCTATTGTACTTCGGTGAAAGTTAATAAGTTAGGTGAGGGCTCTGCAGATATAAACAAGGTGTGCCGAACTGTGTTACTAAATTTCTAGTGCTTTTTATTATTTTGTTTTTATTTCTTTTATTTTCATTTGTGCTAAAGACGTCCACTTGGAAAGTTTGTGAAACTATTACCCCCCTCGGTTGTTCAAATAGCAACTAAGGTGGAGAGAGTGGAGCCAAGAAGAAGAAAGAAGGGCACAATCCAAACTAAAATTTTGAGAGAGCAACATGTAAATCATACAGAACTTTAGAACTTCTCTCTCAATAATTTTATGGGAGAAAGCATTGTTGCCTCAATAATAATATTATTAAAACAAGAAAATAAGGAAAAAGAAAAGTTAATATAAGTTGATAAGAAATTTGAAATAAGATAGTTACAACTTATTGGACTTCACGTTATTAAATGCGTGTGAAAAGATAACAGTATTAGTTTGAAATTTGTGAGTTTTATTTGAACTTAAATTTTATATGTAAATATGAATTTATAAACAACTAATTTTTTTGATATTTTGTTATATTTTATAATAAATTAGTATTTATTATCAAAATAACTTCTATCGACAATATACGAAATTATTTAAATTTAATTATACTCAAGTATCTCACTTTTCTCTATATAATTATTTAATATAAAATTACATATATATATTAAATTTTATTTATTTAAAATTAAATCTATTTTAAAATATATATTATACTTACTAATTTGATATATATATATATATTCTTTATAATAATTGATAATAAACTATAATCAATAAAATATAAATAAAAGATCATACATTAAGTTAAATCAGTATATTAATTAATAAATAACTAAGTATTATTTACTTAATTAAACTAATTTTAATAAAATTAAAACAGTGGATAATACTAAATTTAATTATATATGATACGACAGACTGTGTCTTCAATGGGAAGCACCAAATTTAATTATAGTATATGACGCAAGCTAGTGTGTCTCCACTTTGCATCCATCGATTTCAAGTAATATTAATGATACAAGACAGAATTATTTTGTATTAAGTTGCACTTGTTACTAGAAAGGAAGAGCAGAAACCTACACATTAAACAAGAGCTACAAGAGGATGATCATTAATCACGACTGGCATACTAAGCAATAATCTTTAACCAAACGAGGAAAGTGATGAAACTCCTTGTGCGTATTCTCGAACTAGATGCCATATTGTATCCTAAAAGCCTTAAGGCAGAGTTGTTTTTCTCCAAGAAACCATAACTACAAGAAGAAGAAAAAAACACTAATGTATGTTAACTTTAAGAATGGAGATAAACTTACAACTAGCTCGTTTCAACTTTTGAATTGGAGTTCAATCACAGAATAGCACGAGGATTGAGAAAACTCTTCGTTTCAAATTACACATCTTACCTCGCAACCACAATTTTTAATTTAGATGGCAATATGTTGACTCATGGTCTTATCTTATTAATTTTTTTAAAATTAAAAATATAAAATAACGTCTTTTTTAAAATTGAGCCTTATTCGAGATTTAACCTTTTTAAGTAAAACTTTATTTTTTTTCTTTAAAAAATTTGACCTTTTGAGCTTAATTTGGGTCATGAGTCGGTCAATTAAAAATACTTAAATTTAAGCTCATGAGTTAACTCATTATCTTCCCTAATTTCTAAAAGAGAAGAGGGTATTTGGTCTCATTGTGTCATATTTTTTAATTTAGTTCATCTAAAACAATCTTTTAATTTAAATCCTTTTTAAAAAAAGAATTCCAGTTAAATATTATGATTTGACACGTCATGTTATTTCTATTTTTTATTTATTTGAATTCTCTCGTTTGATTAAAGTATTTTAAAATAAAAAAGACTTCAATATACTATATAATAAAACGATTAAATATAGCTATTAAAAATTATTATTTGGAGTCTTAATTCCTTTCTGTTGTATGTAACTTTTGGTACAGTACGGGGGATTTACTTAATTTTTTGTGTTAAGCCAGTAATAGTTGTGGTTTCTATAATTCAAATTCACATTCAAAACGTTTTAGGATCTTTAAATCCTATTTTGATCAGATATTAAGAGCAATGTTTAGGTATGACTTTTTGGACTAGATAATTAAAACAAGAAGATAGAATCAACAGCAAAAACAACGACATTAACTAATCCGTGATTCGGTGGGTTGACTAATTTTGTCTTCTGTGCAATTACTAGAATACTTTTCCTTTAATCTAGCTTTTACGAATCACGCTTCTTATCCATTTTAGTCACGGATCTAATAGTATTGCACGCAACCCGCCTGTGTTTCGATAAAGCAAGATACCTTATTATCTATGTCTAGTTGCACCAATTAAGGTAAGGTTGCACTAAGAGTGGAGGTTACTAGGCACGATCGAGGTAGTAACTAGGCAGGGCCACATTACATACACCTACAAGCTTGATTTGATCTTTTTGTTGCAAGTTGGAATCAAGAAACTATAACTGATGACGGATCCATAGACGACCTTTAATGCTCTTAACTTCTATTAGTTTACATGTAACCTGAGCTATAATCCCAGCCCAATGGATATGATCAGTGGCTTTTTTCCAAGTTGAAAATCAACGACATCATTACGTACTCACCCTCTGAAACTCTGGTGCCTCGCCTATATAAGGCCCTTCCAGGAACTTCACAAGCACATAGCTTAAAGATGGAAGGTTATGAAAATTTCCTTAAAGTCTTGTCTTCATTGTTTGTGAGTTATTTCTTGGCTGTTTCTGCTGGAAATTTTATCCAAGATGTCGAACTAACTTGGGGTGCTGATCGTGGTAAGATACTAAATGGCGGAAGTGGCCTCTCACTCACTCTTGACCGGGCCTCTGGCTCCGGCTTCCAGTCCAAGAAAACGTATCTCTTTGGAAGAATAGATATGGGAATCAAACTTGTTCCTGGCAACTCTGCTGGTACCGTCACTGCTTACTACGTGAGTGACCCTCCCCTAATTATTTTTATGAATATAAACGCCAAAATCTGTCTCAGTTGCTAAGAAGTACGTCATAACTAGTTACTGTATCTTTGAGGTAAGAAATCACAACTTCTTTATTCTTTAATTTGTTTCAGCTATCATCCGAAGGACCATATCATGATGAAATTGATTTTGAGTTCTTGGGGAACCTCAGTGGAGATCCCTATACAGTCCACACCAACGTGTACACTCAGGGAAATGGGAACAGAGAGCAGCAATTCCGCCTCTGGTTCGACCCAACAAAATACTTTCACTTGTATTCTATTCTGTGGAACCCTCATCGTATCATGTAAGTAATTAGACACTGCTAAGTGTCGTCAGCCTGATGATCAAGTTAGTAATTTCTAAAGCCAACTCTGCCGTAGGTAAAGTTTTTCTTATGAACATTTCTATATCTTCAGCTTCCTAGTAGACAATATCCCCATAAGAGTATATGAAAACGAAGAGTCCATTGGAGTTCCATTCCCGAAGAAACAGCCCATGAGACTCTACTCCAGCCTCTGGAATGCTGAACAATGGGCAACAAGAGGTGGACTCATCAAAACAGACTGGTCCAAAGCTCCTTTTACAGCCTACTTCAGGAACTTCAATGTCGACAGTACTTGTTCATGGTCAACAGGTGCAACTTCATGTGCTTTGACTGGCACGACGAGTAATTGGCAAACTCAAGGGCTCGATGCTCACGGTCGAAGAAGGCTAAGATGGGTTCAGAAGTATTATATGATTTACAACTATTGCTCCGATTACAAGCGCTTTCGTCAGGGTCGCCCCCGTGAATGCCCGCGACATAGGTTATTATAGATATACAATGTCGTTTTTGAAAATGGGACTTTGTAAATCAGTAATTTATGGTTTTAGGAACAAATAATTTTTCTAGAACTGTTGACATAGGTCAAAAGTCACGGAATGTATGAGTAGTAGTAGTCAGTCTCTGCGATTGACCCAATGGTGCGATGCCAATAGAACCCTGGTTGATCATGTCATCAGCTTTATTTAGTAGTGTTCGCCAGCCAAAATACAAACTACTAAACTTAATGGGCATGCCTATTTCTAGCATGTTGACTTTGTCCTGCAAGTGGATACACTGGTATATATGCATTTGCCTATTCAGGAGCCTCAACAATAGCTTTTTCTCATCCTTCTCAACCGGTATATATATGGTCAGGAAACGGTTTTACCAAGCAAAATAGGTAGGAGGGCCTAGCTATTTAGTAATAACTGCTTCTGGGCTCTCCTCATTGAATTGAAGAACACAAAAAGGAAGATGGAAAAGGAAGTTTCAATAATACTTTTGTCCACTCTTTTCATTGGTTCTTTCTTAGCCGTCTCCGCCGGTAGTTTCTACAAAGATGTCGATATAACTTGGGGTGATGGCCGTGCCAAGATTCTCCAGGGAGGAAAAGAACTCTCTCTTACCATGGACAAATTCTCTGGCGCTGGCTTCCAGTCTCATGATGAATTTCTCTTCGGAAGGTTCGACGTGGAGATGAAGCTTGTCCCCGGAAACTCTGCAGGCACTGTTACCACCTTCTATGTAAGCTCTCTGTTGCAGTCACAAGCTGAAATTTAAAACCTTTTACAATTTGAGCTGTGTTTTAACGGACCAATTCATGACCATGGTTTGAACATATTGAAGAACAAAAGTTTATCAACTTCTAATGTATTGGCTGCAGTTGTCATCTAGTGGACCAAAGCACAATGAGGTTGACCTAGAGTTCTGTGGCAACCTTACTGGAGACCCCTACACCCTGCATACCAATGTCTACGTCCACGGAAAAGGGCATAGGGAACAAGAATTCCACCTCTGGTTCGACCCAACTGAAGATTTCCATAAGTACAGTGTCATCTGGAACCCTAAAAGCATCATGTAATACATGACCTAAACCTTACATTCTATCCATCAACCAAACTATTCCACACAGAATAACGTTGTATTGGTTTGCATGGCATGCAGTATCTTCGTAGATAACGTTCCCATCAGAGTGTTCAAGAACAAAGAATCATACGGGGCTGTTTTCCCTAAGGAACAAAAGATGAGGATCTACGCAAGTTTGTGGAACGGAGATCAATGGGCAACAAGAGGTGGACTCATCAAGACCGACTGGTCCGCTGCTCCTTTCACAGCCTACTACAGAAACTTCAATGCAATCACTACTGACACTCATCATGCAGACAAATCCTGGATGAACTATACCCTCTCTCCCAAGGAGAAAAAGTTGCTCCTCTGGGTGCAAAAGAATCACAGGATCTTCAACTACTGCGCCGACCCAAAACGCAACGGCGGTCCTCGAGAATGCCGGGACATTAAGTTTTTGAAGAGAACAACTCGTGAGGCAGCTCTCAAGGCTTTGCAGAAGAAACTTTAAGTGAACTACAAAATGTCTGTTCAGGAAGATTGACCGAAATGATGATGAACAACAATTTGGGTTCATCAATTTGCATGATTTATTAATTAATTTAGTACCTTCATAAGAATTTTCTTTTTTCTAGTTTTAGAAATGATAGATGATAGTAGTCCTTCCAAACATCTAATTCTGACGATAGATGATAAGAATTTGAGATAATAATTTCTAACAATGGAAGTCCCTCTTTGTTTTCGTACTTGAATTATCTGCAAATAAAAAAAAGTTTTACAAAATTAAATTTAACAAAGAAATATACTTGTGATTATTAGTCTATTATTAAAAAATCGAACCGGTTTAACAATTCAACCATGAAAACTTTGAATTAGCAAATCTTTGACTCTATTTATTTTAATAATTCTTATTATTAAAAATCAATTTTATTAATTAATCAGTGATTTTTGTAAAATAATTAATTTTTACTTAATAATTTCTCTTTTCAATTAAAGTTTAAATTAAGTACATTCTCTTTCAATTTTATTTTTAAATTTATTCAATCTTTAACCGATTATATGACAGTTTAATACCGATTAAAATTTTTAAACATATAAAATTTTTGTCTTAACGTTTTAACTTCTAATCTGTTTTTTAAAATATTGGTATTAGTTGTCAATAAAACTTCTTATTTGATCGTTCCCTCTTGACTTGAACTTGAATAAAAGTCATTTGAACGCTGTCGAAGGCTTGAAAGAGTTTTATTCTTTTTAATATTAATCTCATAAAATCTTAATATAAATGTGCTAGTTATTGTATCCTTTTAAAATATGCTCAAAACCATTCTATTTATCAATGTTTTGAAAATCAGACTGAAAATTAAGATAGTAAAATAAGAAATTTAATATTTAAAAAGTTCAATTAGTGTTAAACTGTCATAAAATTATTGAATAAAATTAAAGAATTTAAAATATGGTTGAAAGAAAATATCCTTATCCATCAAAGAATTTAGATTTTAATTAGAAAATAAAATTAAATGAAATTTAATTGATTTATTTTAGTTTATAAAACTTATTAATTAATGAAAATTGATTAATTGATTAATAAATTGATAATTTAAGGGTTCTAGGTTGAACTAGTTGAATTGGTTGAGTTTTTTAAATATTGCTATTTATAGGTATTTGCGAGGATTTTTACTTTTAATTTAGATATTAAATGAAATTAAAATATTTGTTAGAATATTTTCTATTTTACTAAAATATGTTCTAAATTATGTAGCCAATCTTTAATTTATGGCCCATGAAAAATTTCAACTACACTCTTGTTCATGGATGATAAAATTTAATATTGAATTCCACCTATAATTAGCAGTAATGTTTTTCTTTCCAGAAATAATTAGTAGCAATGCTTAATTGCATAATATTGACTCAGTTTTGATCACCATTAGAATGAAAAAAATATTAATTAGACTGTCGAAGGGAAGACATGCAATAGATTTCTGTCTTGATATAGTTTTAGGGGTAAAGGGTGTGAGCTATTTATTAAGTTAAACTAGTTTTAAATATAAGAAATTAATCTAAATTTGTATTATCTGAAATAGAAAAACGGGTGGCTATATATAAGCTCATATCATAGAAACGACATCATTATTGCTTTGAAAACAAAATGAAGTAGAAGGTCAAATGTTTATGGCTCTTGATGAACTATTCTTAATTCAACATTTGATCTGTTTACTATTCATCAGTTCATGTCTTTACTCAATTAAAATTGCATTATGAAAGACTTTATATCACAAATCACTTGGTACATATTTAATTTTGCTTTAGGTGTTGATTAATGATATGTTTTGCATTGACTATGAACCTTAGATTTTTTAACCTTGTGATTTTGATGATGTAATGAAATTTAATACCTTAAGAAGAATGTTTTGTATGTGGATTGAGTTAAAACTTGTTTAGAAGGTATAAGATTAATTAATTATAGTGATAACACTTAAGAAAGAAGTAGATTTTGGTGAGAAAGTACATTGGGTTTAATTTATTGTTACCATTGAACTCTTTTTGGTATTTTGAAAATAAACTTTGATAGCAATATCAAATTAAAGTGGTTCAAGAGACTATAGAAATTTAAGATAATCTTCTATAATTTTACGTTTAAAAAATAATTTTGACTATTTAATTGGGATATTTCATGAGAACAAAGTAGAGGTAGGAGAAATGAGAGGGAAGCGACAATAAAACGTATTGGTATCTTCACTCCTACATCTTATTTGTATCATTTTATTCTTTTTTCTTAGTTAATGGAGTTTTCCAAATTTGCAAGATACAAAAAAGATTTTACTCCCATTACTAACAAACCTACTAATGTGTCTGAAGTAGCTTCTCTTACTAGAATGAGTTTGTTTTATTATTTACATCAGTTCTTTAGTAAAACTAGCTCTCTTGGGAGTCCTAATGATTGTAAGAGAAATTTAGGTAGAGGACAACAAAATTCTACAATAAGAAAGAATTCATAAATACAATAAGAAAGAATTCATAAATACAATTTGTACGGGTAATAGGAAGTATATATTACTTGGATTGATTAATTATATTTTTTATGTTAACATATGATGTTTGTAAATGTTTCTATGATTTTACTCATTGAAATAATGATAATTTTAAAAAATCATATTTACAATGGAT
Organism: Erythroxylum echinodendron; assembly: GCA_027575705.1. NCBI lineage: Eukaryota > Viridiplantae > Streptophyta > Magnoliopsida > Malpighiales > Erythroxylaceae > Erythroxylum > Erythroxylum echinodendron. The sequence continues at coordinate 37,899,442 of JANZXR010000002.1, forward strand.
TTTATGGTTTTTTATATTGTTGATTTTACAGAACCTGTGCATATTTATTAAGTGTAACAACATGATTTGTTGAGTTGATATTAGTACCCCTAGGGGTAGTCAAGCTAGTGGAGAGAGAAGTACGAGGCCAAAAGGTTTTCTGTTCAAATTAAATCTCCCTACTTACGCTCTCTCGATCGAGCTTGTCCTACAAGGTTTGCTTAGTAGAGTACCTAGTTGGTATGATTTGCAAATTATTGCATCAATCCAGAGGTTTACCCAGTGCACATTCAAAGGATAGCGACTACAAGTTCTTTCGTTTTTTTTTTAAAGAGTTGATATTAGCTATTTGAACCCTTACCATCAGCTAGTCAGTGCCTATGATTTTTTGCTTTTAAAAATAAATTTTTACAACTTTAGTCATCATTTTCGTAGAACAAATGAAGAGGATAATGAAATAGAATGAGGTGGAAGAGTTCATTAGAGCTATATGGGTGATTTCAAGTAAAAAGAAAGGGATAAGTTAGATATTGATGGTTGTATAATAGATTTAGGTAGAGGAAAACATAATTTTATAACAAAAAAGAATTTATAAATACTTTTCATATAAAAGCTTATTGTATGCGCTGATTAAGATTTTTTAGGTTAATTATTTGATTATTTATGCAATTTAAATTTTTTATTAGGTGTTAATTAATTATTTTATGAGGCCCTTAATAACTTATTTAAGAATTGTATCTCATATTAGTGATGATTCATTCATGAAAAACTTGTCAAATACTTCAATTTTGACATCGATAGAGTTTCAAGACATCTAAGATGTTCTTCAAGGATTGATAAAGTTTGCATCTCTTTAATTATGGACTTGGTAAAGTTTAAACTTATTTCATATAAAAGGGTTGGAGAGATTATAACAATGTTTCAAAATGCTTTTCAACTTGTTCTTGTGTCCTTTAAATGATTTGAACTTAATATTTGACAAACGTTTAGTTTTAACCCTAACTTAACATTTCCGTCCGCTTTCAATTACAAAAATTATGTCTGGCATTTTTATTTTATTTTTTCTATGACCCCCTTAACAAATGTGCATCTTATGTGAGAAAGTGGGACCAAAAAATTATTTTTCAATGCTAGACAAAGACCAATATCAATAAGACTTTGGAAAAATAGAACAAAGATTGAAAATTGAACTAAAGACATGTCTTGAAATCAAAATCACATACTTGTTCCTTCTGATGCTGAGGTAAGTATTAAACCCGCTCTCCAGGTCTTGGGATATCCATTAATGGCCATGCACAAACCTTCTACGATTCTTTGTACAGATCATCACCATTTATAAGAGTACAAGGCAAATATGACTCAAAAGATCCTTTTGATTGCTAACAAAGCCTAAGTAACAAAAGGATAGAAAATGGAACTCTCAAGCCATAGATTTAGTAGTTGAAGCTCGTAAAAAAGTAAAAACTTTAGTTCCAAAAACCTCAAACTGTCCAACCATAAGTTCCATTTTGCTCTACTTTTTATCACAAGCGAACAAATTTTCAAGACATTAACTTTTCTTCAAACTTCTAGCCATGATCACAAATTTTTCCTATAAAAGAGTAAATCTTTCTCACATCCTCACCCCTTTCCAATTGAGAATATAATTAAGGACCCTCTTTGTATACTATCAAGATGAGTCATCAAAGCAAATGTAAAAGTTAAAAAAAAAAGTCTATAATGATAAATGACTGTTCATCCTTTTTATTTTTTAGGCGTTATTTACCATATAGAATGCATATTAGTAAGAGGCTCACAAAAGAGAAAACACGTCAAATAGGATTTTTGTAATAGAGCTCTGACAGAGATGCTAAACTAAGATTCAAATTGAATGTTCTTTTTTAATATTGTGAAATGTTTGACTTTAAATTAAAATTTGGTAAAACATTAGGGTTCAAAATTTCCCTTTTTCTACTATATATTTGAGAGAAATTCTGGATATGCCAAATGACACTGAATTATTTTTCATATTTCATTTTGATCAATAATATGAATTTCATATCATACCAAATAGTACCAACTAAGAAATAATACAAAAATTCCTTGCACCATACGAGCTGATACTATAAATTTTAGATTATATAGACTGATACACCAAAATACCAAAAATATTCGATCAAATTTGTAAATTAAGAAAATTGAAGGATTAAATTAAAAATGGCTTTAAAAATAAATATTTTAAACATAAATATTTTTAAATATTTATTATGTTTGAAAATAATATTTTATTAATTTTAATAAATATGTTTAAGTAAAATTTTAAATATCTTATAATTTTGATCAATTGGGTATTAAATTTTAATTATACAAAAATTTAAAAATTATTTTATAATTTTTTAAAATAATATGAAGCAATATGTGGTGTTGACAAGTACTAGTATTGTACCATACCAGAACTAAAATTGATACAAGATCCTATAATATTCACAACATTGATTTTGATTAGATCTTCTTGAATTATGCAATCAAGCGTTCATTTTTGGCGGACAAAAAATTTCAACTAGATCAATAAAAACAAAAATGGGAAACAGTTTTTATTTATACGCTCTTGTTTATGAATAATTAAAATATGTCATTCCACTTATAATTAGTATTAATGTTTGATTATATATCATTAGCTCAATTTTAAACTCCAACAGAATAAAAAAGAAATACTAATTAGTTTATTAATATGGGGATATGCAATAGATTGTGTCCAGTGGTAGTTTTAGGATAAAGGGTGTGAGCTATTGATTAAGTTATAATTGTTTTATTTTAAAAAATAAAATAATTCGTTCATCCACTAAAGGCACCAATAAGTGATTTTATAGGAATAACTAAAAGCAGATTACGCTTTTTTTTTTAAATGTAAATTAGATTAAGTCATGAAATGTAATAGCAATTGTTACAAGCATAAACCATCATATCAAATGAATGAATTAACAAAGCAGATTATGCTATATTTGTTAATATCACTGTCTATTACAAATAAATAGAGAATATTTATGTAAGTCAAATAATGCCCCATGTGTCCATTATTGGTTTATTAAATGGAGTTTCTTTTTTTGTAAATGCTCAAATGTAGGCTGATTTGTCTAAGAAGATCATTGATGAAGCGCTCGACACTTTTAGCTATGTTCTTGAATGCATAATTGTTCCTCTCATCCCACAAACTCATTACCAAGTAAGAGAGTGTTATCTTGTACACCTATTTGTTCCCCCATCCCTCAACCCTCATCCCCTTAATTATGCGTTTTGTTCTAATGCTTCAATTGATAATGTCTCACTATACATATGGTGGAGACTCCATTTTACATCTTTGTATTATCACTTTCCTTGCCTTGTTTGAATATAAGCATTTGAAAAGTAGATGATCAATTGATTATTGAGCTTTATTGCATAAATAACATCAGTTAGGGCTTGTTAAGGACTTAGTTAGCCTGTCAATGACAAAGAGCTTTCCCCTCATTGTCAACCACAATGTATAAGAGGCACATGGTTGTGCATGTTTAGCCCATACCAATTTCTTCAACCTAACTTTTGGTTTTACAATCTAGAATAGTTTTCTAGTTGATTCATTTTAATACTCACAAGAATTTGTGCCTCCCCAGATTATCATATATTCTTTTCCAAGAATTATAGTGGTATTGGTAAGAAAGGATAATATGCTTACGTCTGATAACAATTTTGAGAATGGGTCCTTATTAAAGAGAAATTAGTGCTCTGTGGCATTTTATTGGTGTATGACCTTTAATGGTTGAAGGGGCATATGTGTTTCTAGAGTTCTATAAGGAGGACATTTATAATTCCAAAACAAAGTGCTCCTTCTATCCCTAATTTTATTGGAAATTAAGTGGTTGATTCTATCATTGATTTTATGAATGAATTGCATAACTGAGGATGTATTCCTAAGGCTGCTAAGGCTTTAAAAGTTTGATTTATTGATGTTGTGCCTGTGTACCTACCTAACCTATATTGAACTTTTATTTTTGATAGGTCTCTATGTTCTTTTGGTTTCATTGTCATATTGGTAATCTTTATAGGGATGAATCCAAATCACCCTTAGTTTTTAGGGGTGCATGCCTTTTAACATATGATTCTTGCCTTATTACCATCATCTTTGCACTCGGTACATAGAAACTTTCTCATGGTTTTATCAATTTATTTAATAATAGAACCAGGGAGTACTAGATAAGAATCCCAATATAAGTTCGTTGAGTTTAAAATTGAAGAGATTAATCATGCCCCTCCTACTATAGTTAGAGATTTAGAGCTCTAGCAATCAATTTTGCTTTGTTTTCATCAAAGATTTATCGTCAAAATAGGAATGTTTAGTAAAGGAGATAGGGGCATCTAGATCATTTGAGGTGAGTTACTAATGTTGGCCCCGAGTCTCGGTTCTTACTTCGCGGTGACTAGGAACCAAAATTGGGGGAATTCTAAATAAAAGTATATATATATATATAACTAACATCAAAATAAAAGGAACTAAATTCTTGGTAAGAGTAAAAACAAATAAACAAACAAATAATAATAAAAAATATAATATATAAGAATGTCACTGCTGTGCATATGAAAATGTCACGGCCGTGACAAGAAAATTCATGGGTGTGAGAGAGGGCAGTCGCGGTCATGCTTGTGCACGATCGTGAGCTTCCAAATAAAAAGACACAAGCATGATCGTGCAAATCGATAAACAGTGCAGCTTTTGGACAACCATTCTAATCTTCATAACTTTTAATGTTGAAGTCCCAAAATTCCAAACTTTATGTCGTTAGAAAGCTAAAAGAATGATCTACAATTTTCGTGAAGACGACTTTGTCAAATTCTACTTAGATCAATACAGTTTATTCATTAAATTTTTAGAACACATTTTTATCCCCTTTTTCTCTCTACTGTCAGTATACACCTTACACAACATCACAAGACCCGAATCTAACAATCATAGACTATACATACATAACTCCCAAATTAACCATTTGCTTAAGAATATTATCTAAAAGCCATTAAACAACAACATACCATTTCCTTTCCAAACATCAATTACAACACAACAAAGAAAAAAATTCTGCTCATATACAAAAGAGGAATTCTTCGCCTTTTACTACCATTTCTAAAACAAAACAGAGTTTCATTTCTCAATCAACGTAGTGTTTATACATAACTTCAATTACATATTAAGAGTAAAAACAGTAGCATAATACAAAATACAACATGGATGCTCATACAGAATATGCTTATAAAGCTACCGAAAATGATCCAAACTAACTTAGTTACAAATAAAATATTTCTTGGAGATTTGCCCGAATTTTTGCAAGGTTCACTATTGATCTGCTAATTCTTACACCTGAGAAGTGGAAAATGATGGGGTGAGTTCCAAAGCTCAATGTCTAATACGTTTGTAGCCATTGGTGATGAGCCACACACACACACAACTAAGCATATTTATATACACCAATCTAGTTCACAGAACTCTTAACTTAAATTACATTCATATAATTCATATCATATATTTTATACAATCATCAAATAAAGCATTCAATTATAAATCATCCTCAAAAAATCACAACAATGTACACAACAATATAGCTCGAGAGAATCCCATAAAATAGAATAGCAAAACTGAAGTTTACACCATAAATAGAATGAGTCTATTTTTTGAAGCTCATGAGCCACAAGCGAGTAGTCGGGAGAAGGCTTTAGGTCAAAGAGCATGTGAAGAAGGAAATGGTATCTCTCTTTCCCACACAAACAAATTTCCAATGCTTAAAAATTTTTATATCGTATTTATATTTTCATGCTTCTTAAATTTTCTGTTTTTCATTAACATCAAAGCAGCAGAATTCTTGCAAATCAAACATGATATTAAATCCACAGAACATTTTTTCCACATTCACAACGATTCAAGACAAGCATTTGTACACACAAAATCGAATAATATAGCCCATCATCATAAAAACTATAAACATATTACCCACCTATTTACTTGTAAATCCAAGCTGAAGTTTATCTTTCCTCTTGTTCTTGCCTTCGACTTTCTTAGTTCGCTTCAAACATCATATACCAATAGAACTTTCATAAAGATGTTTTATCCAAAAATGTGCTTAGATTTAATCTACTCTTAGTTTATCTAAGCTAGAAGAACTAAGATCTAGTTAAAAGTTCATGAAAATCTAAGAACATAAATCTCTTATTCCTCTTCTTTCTCTCTTCATTTTCAGCACATAACCTATTTTCTCTACTTCCTTCTTCTATCAAAACAAGAAGAATAAATAAAGGGTTACCCAAAACTCAGCTGAATCTTCTTCTTCCACTTCTTATCTCCTTTATCTTTCTTTCCTTCTTCTTCTCTTCTGGTTCAATTTCTGCTTCTCTTTCTCTAATTCTTCTTACATTTTTCTTCTCTCTTTCTTTCTTATTTTACATGACTCTCTATTTTTTCCCAACCTATTAAATACGTCTCTCTCTTTTCTCTTATTGTTACACGACTCTCTTCCTCTTTCTCTAGTTTCTTCTAGGTTCTTCTTTTCTTTCTTTCTTAAACTCACGAACACGTCTCTTTCTCTCTTCACTCACATACCTTTCATTTGTTCTTCTCTTATTAATATAAAATAAACTCTAATCTTCCAAACTTACCCTTCCATATTTACTCTAATACCTTCTAACTCCTTGACCTAATTCTAATACTTCCATTTAATCCATGCAACCATATGTAATTAAAATATTCATAAATAACTCCATAAATTTTTAATTCAAGAATTCTAATTTTTACTAATAACTAAATGTTAACAATTCTCATTTAATAATTCTAACTTCCAAGAAAAATTAGGGGTCCAACAACTAATGCTTGCAACCAGTTAGGGAGGTAAACTATATTACATAATGAGAGGCATTTATTGAGTGGTATGTCAAACTTTTCTCTCTGTTAACTTGCAATCATAAAATTTTACTAAACGTCTTTAAGGCAATGATTAAAGAGGAGATTAAGTGAGGATAGCCCTTGAGAATAGGGATAAATCGTTTGCAAAATTCAAGCTTAGAATACCAGACAGTGGAATTTTTTATTTCAGCTCTTGTGACTGGCTTTGAACGTAGTTCCATCTCTATAAGAGTATGTTGATCTTCCACTATCTCTTTGAGTAGGTTTATTGAAGATGTGGCATTTGAGGGAGTTCTAAAGATACTAAAGAATTAAGCTTAAACTTCTTTTAGTAGTCCTCTTGAGATGTGAGTTAAATGTCATCTTTTAAAGGGACACTATCCTATTAGAAGATTTTCTTATAGCTACATGAGAGAATTCTCAAACTTTAAAGCTTATGAAAAAATTGTGAGTGACTACTTTTCAAGTTATTAAAGATTAGAGTTAGTGGGATTTAGATAAATTCATATTGTACCTTGTTTAACTACTATTTTATTAAGTTAAGGAGGTGGTAAGTATTGCCAACTTTCTCATTGTTGAGAAATTTGATCTCCTCTTTAATTTTTTAAAGCTTTTTTATGCATTTATACTACTTGGTACCTTCAAATCTTGTTCTAATGCCTTTAGATATAGCTTCCTCAAAGCAACTTAGTTCACTTAAGAAGTTGTTACACCTAAAAACTACCATTTTGGGCTTATTCATGCTTGTAAGGTGAATGAGCTGAGTACATAATATTGGGAAAGAAAGCAATGCTATAAGGGAATCTTTGGAGCCATTCTAAGTTGACTGTGCTCATTTCTAGCTTCTTTCTTAAGAACCATCATACTTTTTGTTTATTGCTCTAAGTGTAGAAGTTACCACCATAAAGAAGATCAATTATATGTATGTCTTTAGTATATTGCTTCAAATCTCCTTCATCAAATAACTATTTTCTTTGGCTTCATTAGGTGGATCATAAAATTGAAAACCTAGTGTGAGCCAGTGATCCTGGATTAAAGGGGCTAGTTCTTTAATCTTGCTCCATAAGGAAGTTGTTTGGAAGGTGTGATTGTAGCCTTATATTATTTAGATATAGACTGTGCATAGCTTTGTAACTTTCATATGGATCATTTGATCATGAATTAGAGAATTTAACACTTCAACTTTGTCCTCATCATATACAACCAAAACTTTACCATTATGGTGGCATGCATAATTATCTAACATTCTCCAACTTTTAAGCGAAAAATTGAGAATGCTATAGTTCTCTTTCTTTATTCTATCTCTAAAAATGATTAAAAAAAATGCAGCTTATTGTCATGTATGAAGTTCTTAATTGCTAATTATTTTGTAGGGGAAGTCATTCCTTTTACATTCAAAGCAATTATAATTATGATCCCATTGTGGAAAAAGATTTTCTCTTTTTCCTATCGAACTTTCTCCAACTTGAGATGTTAAACTCATCCTGTTTTGCTTGTTTTAGAAGGTTTTGATTAGTATTGTTAAAAGTTTCAAGCTTTTTTATTGACTATGCAGTAGGATTATCAATTATTAAGTCTTTAATCTAATTTCACTCATTTATCTAGTATTTTCTAGATTTTCCCTTTCAAGTGGATTATGATATCTCTTAATGATGGGGTCCTCATTCACATTATTACTCGTTAACTCGTGTAAAACAACTAGTTTTGAAAGCTTTCCCAGTTGTTTTCCAAACCTTTTTAGAATAAGATTTTGGTTCCCATCTATATGAGAATTTAACTACATTCTCCTTAAATTATAACTATCATTGAGTCCCATAATTGGAATTTCATTTGGTAGGTCTTTCATTGCTTCTGCCAACATACATATTCTTACATAATTTATAATTTGATTTTAGTTGTTACTTGATCTAATAACAAAGGTTTGCCTACATAACTTGTAATATAGCTAAGGCCCCCAGTTGTCCAATATTCAAGTGATACACCATACACACACCTTTACATAGGTATATTAGTGAACTTGATATCTTCAATAGCTAATTCAAGTCTCCATGTTTGATGCAGGATGTGCTTGTTCATGATATGCCGAGGACCACCTTCTACCACTTCCGTTACAATAGCATTGCTTGGAAATCTAAAAAAGAAGATTTATTCCTCATTCACTAGAATCTCATTTATACCATATTGCTTCCAGTTTGAGAGACCCCAAGCTTTCATACCTGGATATGAAATTATTTTATTAAAAATAATTAATTAGGATTGAGTTCCAGCCAGCAGCTCCCTCCTTTAAGATCTCAAAAGGGGAGGGAGGCCACAACCTATTGTTTATCCAATCTGTTTGTAGTATAGTGAAGTTTTATGTCAAGCTTTGGATCTCCTACTACTTAAAGCCATCTAAGTCTTGAGGGAGTGGTAGATGGAGTTTATGGTTATTGCATGGGAGCTTCAGGGTGAGTAGGTGTCTTTAGTTGAGAAAGTTGAGGAGGGGAGGAGCCTGACGATATGGATTTGAGGGTGAGAGAAGGTGCTTTGGGAGGTGGGAACTTTTATGTATCTTCTGACATGTTGATAAAAAGGGAAAATATTGGGGATGGTTGTTTGGAAATTGTGATTCCAGGAATATATTCTGGAAAGTTTTTGGTTATTTTTTAAAGGTAAGATTTTAAGACAATGAAGAAAGATTAAGCATGAGGAGAGGATATTGAGCAAAGATCTCAGCTAGAGGTTGACACAAGCATAAGTAAAGGGCAGGGTTAGAACTTCTCTCTCAGACAGGGCTATTTGACATAATGGTCTCCTTCTATTGTTAAATTATAATCGTTTAAGTATGAAAAATTCATCAAAATATAAGTTATCTAAACTAAAAAAGAGTTAGGATATGTAATTAAGCTCATATCATAAAAACAAAAACACTCTTAAGTTTGATAATAACTGAGTTTAACTTCCCTTCCCTAAAAGTAAAATGAAGTAGAAGCCTAAAGGTTTATGGCCTGAATGGATGTATTCACAATCCATACCAAACTTTAATTATTTATTATTTCTTAATTGATTAATTAATTAAAATTGCAATTTGCATGTCATTACATTAAGAATCAACCTTCCAACTAACCACCTGTATTTAGTTGGATTATCCAGCAAGTCTCCATCTGTGAGGGTTAACTTCAAATTTTGTTCCATTGGAAATTTTTCGAGACGCGCCCCTGTGAGTCCTGCATCGCCCAAAATATCCAATGCATACTTCCTTTGTGACATAAAAATCCCATTTTCAGATCGAGAAAATTCGATCCCTATAAAGTATTTTAGAGTGCCGAGATCTTTGATACGGAAGTGTTTGAGGAGGGATTCTTTGAGACATTTCATTTTTTGAGCATCATTTCCTGTTAGAAGAATGTCGTCCACGTAAATCAGGACAGCAGTGAACGATAACCCAACTAACTTCATAAAAAGACTGTAATCGGCCTTAGACTGTTGATAGCGAGATTTTTGAATAATGTCTGAAAAAGTGCCAAACCAGTTCCGGGATGCTTGTTTCAAACCGTATAAAGATTTATTGAGCCGACACACAAGATTCTCCCCCTGTCGGCGAAGTCCAGATGGAAGGTCCATGTAAACAACCTCATGTAAATCACCGTGTAAGAAAGCATTTTGAACATCGAGTTGGTGTGTGAACCAATTACGGGCAGCTGCGACAGTTAAAAGGCAACGCAAGGTGGTAAGCTTTGCAGTAGGAGAAATGTCTCACGATAGTCAATACCCTCAACTTATGTATACCCCTTAGCAATGAGACATGCTTTGTAGCGTTCTATACTTCCATCAGAATTATACTTGACTTTGTAAATCCATTGGCAACCAATAGGTTTGTGACCAGAAGGCAGTGGAACGGTACTCCAAGTGTTATTCTGCTCTAATGCAAGTAACTCTGCAGCCATGGCTTGTTGCCAATGTGGATTGAGAAGTGCCTGATCATAAGAAGTTGGTTTTTTTCTAAACCGTGATATTAGCCAAAAAAATGCGTTGTGCAAGTGAAAACTGAGAGTATGAAAAAAAATGTGAGAGAGGATATCGTGTACCTTGAGAGGATGTTTGGCCAGCAGTGGACTGATTAGCTCGAGCTGGCACGAAGTAGTCCTTATGCCACGCTGGGGGTTGTTTATGTCGAGTGGACTGCCTGGTGGGGAGTGCGGAAGCTGGAGGTTCGACAGTTGAAGAAGATGTATCATTAGTGGAATGAGTAAAGATGTGAGGATATCGAGAGACAGGTTGGGTAAAACAGAAGGTGGCGAGACGGATGATGAGTAATCGAGATAGGGAAAGACTGTTTTGTGAAAAATTACATCTCGACTGATGAAGAAGGTGTTTTATTCCATATCATAAAGCTTGTAACCTTTGTGGCTAGAGGGATAACCCACAAAAATACACTTTTTGCTCGAGGGTCAAATTTTTGCTTGGGGTGCACGACAGTGGCATAACATAAGCAGCCGAACACACGAAGATGATCAAGCAAAGGTGGCTTATGATATAATCGCTCAAAGGGAGTTTTGGTAGAGAGTATAAAGGTAATCGATTTATGAGATGTACAGCAGTTAGTACGCACTCTCCCTAGAAACGAAGAGGTAGACGGGAGTGAAAGAGTAAGGAGCGGGCAACAGTGAGGACATGACGATGTTTGCATTCGACGACCCCATTTTGTTGTGGGGTGTAAACGCAGGTAAGTTGATACTCAATGCCATGATTTTGGAAAAAATCACGCATGGAAAGGGATTCCGAACCATTGTCTACTCGGATGGTTTTAACAGATGCATGAAATTGTGTGGAAGCTAATATGATGAACAATTTTAAGAGGCGTTGAGTTTCTGATTTTTGTTGCATTAAGAAAACCCATATACACCTAGTGAAATCATCGACAATAGTGAGAAAATATCGTGCCCCTGAATGAGTAGGAATTTTATACGGGCCCCAAATGTCACAATGTAATAAATCAAAAGGAGCATTTGTTTTTATTGCACTGGAATGAAAAGGCAGCCTGGATTGTTTGTCCATGGGACAAATGTTACAACTATTATAAGGGGATATATTATTGGAAGGAAGTAATGAAGAAGTCATTTTCAATCGAGCTGGAGACGGGTGTCTGAGGTGCATATGCCAAAGATCGGAGTTCTGGAAAACTTGAAAGGAGTTGGGCAGATGGATAGATGGTGACATGTAGTAAAGACCACCACGTTGCTAACCCGAGCCAATCGTCCTTCTCGTAGCCAAGTTCTGCAAGATACAACCATTGGATAGTAAAATGACGCAACAGTTTAGAGATTTGGTAAGCTTACTTGCTAAAATAAGATTTAAATTAAAGGAAGGAACACACAATGCATCATCTAGGTGAATATCACAGTTGAAAGGAATTGTGCCTGTGACTGTGATAGGAGCAGTGGATCCAGTAGGAAGATTTACTGAAGAAACTAAGGAAGTTTTTGTGTGTATAAAAAGTCTCGAGTCAGAGGCAATATGATCAGTCGCTCCACTATCGAGTATCCATGGCTTTGTGAAAGCAGAATTAATTGAAACATTATAATTTAGAAACAAAGCTGCTGCGTTTGAGTGGATATCACTGTTACCTGAGTTATTGATCATAGAAATTGCCTTTGCAAGCTATTGGAGTTGTTCGGTTGTGAACCCTTGTATGGAGCTGCTAGGGTTGTTATCAAGCGCGTCTCCGCCATGGACTGACTGTGAATCAGCCATGTTGACTGCTGGAAAATGACTACGCCCGTTACCTTTAGGGCCTCTTCGCTGCTGTCTGCGATTAGCCAAAATTCCTGTATTGTTAGGAACCCATGCACCATTCTTCAACCTGCACCTATCTTCAGTGTTCCCCTTTTTATCGCAAAATTTACAATGGAACTTTAAGGTACGACAATCTTCGATATTATGCCCCGATCTAGAGCAATGTTCGCAGTATTTATCTTTCTGCAATTTTTGATTTGATCGTCCCTGTACTGCCGCAGTGATGGAGGAGTGTTCTGCTGGTTCTGAGGACATCTGCTTCTGGGTTTCTTCTTACGCAACAAGCGAGTAAGCTTGGTGGACATTGGGCAAAGGGAACATCATGAGTATGTTGGATTGGACAGCCTTGTAAGTGTCGTTAAGACCCATTAAAAACTGCATCAGTCGATCTTCTTCTTTTTCTTCGTTATGAACCTGCATTTGATTACAAGTTGGAGTTGACCGATATGTGTCAAGTTCGGCCCAGAGGCTCTTGATCTTTGTAAAATATGCAGACACTGACATTGAGCCTTGAGAGATTGTCGCAATTGATTTCTGCACTTGGAAAATTGCAGGAGTGTTCTTCTGTGAAAATTGATCTTGGAGATCTCGCCATACTTGTTGAGCAGTCCTTGCGTGAATTACTCCTCTGGCTAGATCCGGTTCTACTGAGTAAGTTAACCATGATGAAATCATACTATTGCATTGATTCCACATGGTAAACTCTGATGGTTATTCAATTTCGGACGGTGGATCTATTGTCCCATCAACAATTTCGATCTTGTTTTTGGCGATGAGTGTATGAATCATAGACTTGCTCCATGTAGAATAGTTTGATCCGTTTAGCTTTTCTGGAACAAGGAGATGCCTAGGCTGATCTGATTGATGTACGAAATATGGGTTTAAAGAATCCATAGCTATTTTTTTTATGTTTCTACGGCCATGGAAAACTATGAAGATGAAGGGAAAGCTTTTTCACAGACATCAGGAATGGTGCTCTGATACCATGTGAAAAAGATATTGGTGAAAATTTTTTGATTAATTTATTCACTCCACAATTGTATGTTATATATAGTATACAAGAGGTAATCTCTCCTCATTCTATGCCTACCAATTAGTGATTTACAGGATTTAGATTCCTTCTATAATTCTATCTCAATCTCCTAAATTGATGGAAAGAATATTATTTCCATTATGAATCACTGAAGATTCCACTAGCTCTCTGCAAGTCTTTGAGGCTCTTCTGTTTTACTCACACAAGGCAATCAAATGATACAAAAGATATATATAACCTATAAATTTGTTATCTTCTTCGTTTGCATGTTTGTAACTCGATATTCCATTATATTGGTTAATAATGCATAATCTTTATATATAGAATGTCCTCGCTATTCTTCAAGCTCTCATTTTTTGGGATTTTGTGGTTGTGTATACTAAGATATAACTTGATTTGCCCACACAACTCATTGTTGGAGGTTCTGCTGCTTCTCTCCAAATCTTTAAAGGCTCTTATATTCCTCTTATACCACAAGGCCATCACCAAGATAAAACCAACATGTAAATCCATTTTACATCTCTTTTTACATGTTGTAATTCAAAGCTCCATTTAATTATCTCATGCCATGCATTTGGTGTGTTAACAATTTCGTATTTCTAGACCATCACTTTCTATTTAAAAAGGGAAATTGGAATAGTAGATGGTTGATTGACTTGAGGTCAAACTTGCACAAGGAGTAACGAGTTTGATTGTCATTTTCATAAATCAAAAGAGTAGAAAATGAGACGGCATGTTCATTGGTGCTAGAGGGGTGATTTCAAGTGAAAATAAAGGAGTTTAAAACCAAATATTGATGATTTTATGAGATATTTATGCGGACATTACAATTTTACAACATAAATAAATTCATATATACTTTTCATATGAAAGTTGGGAGTACATACCAATTAATGCATTTGAGGTTTTTTGTGGCTATTTATACATTTTGATTATTTATTGAGAGTTAATTAGCTATTTGTATGGTTTAATTTTCAATTTCGGGAAGAATTATAGATAAAATTAATTTAAGGTAATGATAAAATTAGGTTTATCGTTATATTATTTATTTTGTGGATTTCTAATAATATTTAATTGAGTATGATTTCCTATGAGTGTTAGCAAATATTTATGATTAGGTATGTAGCATGTGATTTGTGATGTCGACAAACACTAATGGTTACTATAGTATTATTTATTAGAAATTAGAAGAATATTGTATTATTGGTTAGGACTAATTTTCAAACAAAATACAAATTATATAGTTTTTTCTAGCTTAATAGTATTATTATATAGAGTTTTTGGTGCCACATGTGCATGAATGAAATCTTCAATGTTTTATATGTGATGTTTTTGGTGGAATGGGATCCTAAGAGTGTTGTGGCTATGTTTATGTAAGATATGTGGAGGTAAGATATGATTGGCTGAATCCTGTTAATTAAAACTAAATTAGGGTAGATACAATTAGGGATGTCAATTTTGACCCAACCTAACCTGATTTTGACCTAAGTTTTTCAAGCCATAGGTCGAACGTGGTATTAATAGAAACTAAATTAGGGTAGATACAATTAGGGATGTAAATTTTGGCCTAACCAAGCTCGATTTTGTCCTAGGTTTTTCATGTCGTAGGCCAAACGTGGTCGACCTGGCCTGTGGCCTAACCGAAACGTCAAAAATGATGTCGTTTTTAAACTTTTTTAAAAATATAACCAAATAGGCCGGACTGGGCCGAGTGTGGCCATCGCAGCCTAGCCTGTGGTCCATCCTGCCATGGGCTGGCCAGCCCTTGGCTGGGCCACTCCCGGGCCGTTCCTAACCCGGCCCAACCTGACCCATTAACATGCCTAGATACAATTTGTTGTTCTCGATAAATTATTAAGAAAACAATAGGACAAGTACCATTCTATTACTTGATACAATTATTTAAGGTTAAATTTTGGTAGATATAAGTTTGTTGTTTAGAGAAAATTAAGCAACATCTAACTTCAACAAATACAAGGTATTATATATGTTCGTTTTGAATCTAATTTATGTTGCATTTAATATGATTTTCTAAAATGATGAATGACATATATTTTCCTCGATAGGTACCATGGTGGAATATGCAATGGCTTATTGACATTGGTTGAAGTTGTAGGTTATAGTGTAGCGAGGATTAGTTTTCTTTTATTACACTTTATTTTAATTCTTTTTGTATTTAGAAATATATTATCTTGTTATCTGTTTTCTTATAAGTGAAGGGTACGTAAGGGAAGCATAAGGACTTAGGTGAGTTTTAAGCATGAATTGTAAAGTTGGATTCAAAAGAGCTATAAGAGAAAGAGAGTTATTTATGAAATTTTTTGTTGCTTAAAATTACTAAAAATATTGTTTTGACAAAATTGTTAGCCTTAACTTGATAGTGAGGCACTAATAGTTTGGCCTTGGCATTAGATGGCATCATGCCATGGGCCAATAAGGTTGGTTTGAGATCAGAATGTGATAAATAATAAATAATCACTATTGGGCATGCTACATTATTGTTGTTAATGATAAAAGTGAAAATCTAAAGAGTGTACATAATTAGTTATGATGTGACTACTCATGCTGTTATTTAGATCTTATGGAATGCTATAGGAAGAGGGGATTATTTATATTTTATTATTATTATTAAAGTTGTTATAGAATGAACTTAGTATTTTCAATTTTATGTTGGGAAAAAAGGCTCGCCATATTTAACTAAACTTTAGGTCAAGATTGATTTTAGTATAAATATATTTAGGCTTATGGGTATCTATCATAAACTAAACCGAACTAACTTGAATCTAAGCTACACAATTTGACACGAGTTGAACTTAAATTTTTATTTAAAACTTGATCAGACTTAGATTTAGACCTACATTTTCGAAGTCCGATTGAATTTTGGTTTGAGTTTAAACTTGAGTCTTAATAGGTCTAGGATTGATTCAGTCTCATATTAACCTTTAGATGATATTCATTATGAGAAGGCGAAATTTTTTGATTCCTTGTTTATTTATTAATTATGTTTGTTTGAGTTATTTTATTAGATCAATTGTGAGTTTATTGGTATCTCTACATTTTACATGTTAGTTGAGGTTAAATTACTTAATATTTAGCATTTAGATGGTATGTGGAGAGTGTCAAATCAACCAAAAATAATTATCCTACTCAAAATATTAACGTAACACAGTGGAATAAGGTCGTCTTTTCAATGAATGGTGGTTTATCTCTTTTAACAATTAAGTAAAGAAAATGGGGTGTTTGGAAATTATGTTAAAACATAATATTAAAAATAACAAAATGAATCGATTTGAAATTCAATAAAATTGACTTCTAGTTAAAGAAATTTATTTCCACCTTGATTCATTCAATTAATCATTGATGCAAAAGTAATTTAACATATTCATGAATAAATTGGTTCTAGTTATTAAGAACAGATCTATAATAACTAATCTTTCGTTACTTTGTACGATAATCATAAATAGATTGAATAATTACTTCCTAATCGAAAAATAACCCCAGAGGTAGCCTGTAAGATTTAGCATTTCAACAACCTTAAAATTGAGAAAGACCCAATTTTAACTACAAAAATCAACAAATGATTTATTGCAATCAGATTAATAAATTCTACAACATATATTAAACTCTTATTAAAATCAACAAACATTTACGAATTTGTAGTTTTAATTGGCAATAGATTATTTTAGGATTATTAAATATATGCATTATAAAATCAATGAATTCAGAAAATAATTAAATATCCATATACGATTTAAATCAATAAAAACCTATTTGATTTCACAATTGACTTAGAAACAAGGCTTCAATATAATCCTTTAACTAGAATAAATAAATTAGTTACAAGTCACAGAGAAGAAAGAAAGAAAAATTATTCTTATGGAAGAAGTCGGGAGAAGAAAAACTTTGGAGAGCTTCCCAATGAAAAATCCTCCAAAACACTATGCCTATGGTCTCTCCCTTGACAGCAAAAGGTGGAACCCAGCGTAGACTTCTCCAAAAACAGCTGCTGTCGCGTGTTGCCCTTCTCCAGAATACGTCCTCGTATATTCCATAACAAAGGACGTCTCTCTTGTTTTTTTCCAAAAATAATAACCCTACATTAAAAATGTCTGTCGTCTTCTCTTCTGCTGCCTGTGTTTTCTCTCTCTTCTTGCGTGTTGGACTGTCTTTTACTTTTCACTGCTGTGCTGTCGTTTTGTTCTTGTTATTTCTGCTGTCTTTTTCCTTTGTTCTCTCATGTGCTATGCATTATCGTTTCTGCTTCTTTTGCTCTACGTTTTGCTCTTATGGTGTCATTTTTACTGCTTCTTTTGGTCTACTACTTTTTGTCATTTTCTACTAGGTGCCTCTTCTTTTCCTTTGCTGTATCGTTATTGTC
This sequence comes from Erythroxylum echinodendron, assembly GCA_027575705.1. Taxonomy (NCBI): domain Eukaryota; kingdom Viridiplantae; phylum Streptophyta; class Magnoliopsida; order Malpighiales; family Erythroxylaceae; genus Erythroxylum; species Erythroxylum echinodendron. The sequence continues at coordinate 37,917,505 of JANZXR010000002.1, forward strand.
TTTGTGGCTGCTGGCATTTATCTTCTGCTGCTGTCGTTTTTGGCCTTGTTTGGTTAGCAACCAATTAGCCATGTTTTGGCTGATTGGTTATTTTTAGCTGTTTGAAGATTGTTTGAAGAGTAGCTCTTTCGTCAGCTGATTGAAGGTAAACAGCCAAAAATGAAAATGCTGCTATATACGAGCGTTTTCATCCAATAGCTAAAATTATGGCCTCATTTGATTACCAACCAATCAGCTATTTTTTTAGCTGATTGGTTGTTTATAACTATTTGACTCTTTAAACAGCTAATAACATTGTTTGAATAGTAGCTCTTTTATCAGCTGATTGAAGGTAAACAGCTGAAAATGAAAACGCTGCTATAAATGAACGTTTCATCCAACAGCTAAAATTATGGCCTCGCTCGGTTACCAACCAATCAGTTAGTTTTTAGCTGTTTAACTCCTGAAACAGCTAATAACATTGTTTGGAGAGTAGCTCTTTCATCAGTTGATTGAAGGTAAACAACTAAAAATGAAAACACTGCTATATATGAGCGTTTTCATCCAATAGCTAAAATTATCGCCTCGTTTGGTTACTAGCCAATCAGTCTTTTTTTTAGTTGATTGGTTGTTTTTAGCTGTTTGACTCTTTAAACAGCTAATAACATTGTTTGGAGAGTAGCACTTTCATCAGCTGATTGAAGGTAAACAGCCAAAAATGAAAACGTTGTTTTATATGAGCATTTTCATCCAACAGCTAAAATTATGGCCTCGTTTGGTTACCAACCAATCAGCTAAAAAATAGATGATTGATTCTTTTTAGCCGCTTGACTCTTCGAACAACTAACAACATTGTTTGGAGAGTAGCTCTTTCATCAGTTGATTGAAGGTAAATAGCCAAAAATGAAATATATGAGCGTTTTCATCCATCAGCTAAAATTATGCCCTCGATTGATTACCAACCAATCAGCTTTTTTTTCAGCTAATTGGTTGTTTTTAACTGTTTGACTCTTCAAACGCTGCTTTCTTTTTTTTATTTTTCTCCCAAAATAGCTCTACGTCTCCTAATCTACAAAAACAATGTAAAAACACCCTAATCATAATAATATCCATTTAATATGCTCCAAAAATGCCCCAAATTAATATGTAAATTATTAACCTATCAGTATGTTTTATATAGATTATTTAACATTTCTCTATTTTCAGTTCATTATCTTATAGGTGACGTTCTAAAGGAAATATATAGTTGGGTGCAACTTTCTCCATTGTTGTCTAATTTTTTTATGAAGAAAAATACATAATAAACCCAATGTTTATTTTGATGTTAGTCCAGTGCAATTCTTATGTAGAATTTAGAATATGTATTATTTCTTAAATTCAAGCAGTCTAGAACTCTCCTTTTATAACCCTAATTGTAAGTACTCTTATTAAAATGAACCTAAGGGACTTTTGAGTGGTTTTGGCATACACCTTGTTGTTGTTTTCATAATTTTAGTCATTCTTAGCATTCAAAGGAGGACTTCAAACAAATTTGGAGGACCTAGTGATAGCTTCTCTTATTCTTTTCTTTAAATTGAGATTTTTATATTTTGTTTTCATTATGTTTGATGGATACAAAACCTTTGTTATGGTTATCTCCAATGTTAATTACTTGGTATAATTGACTCTATATGCTTGCAGAATTAGTTAGATCAAGTTTTTAGCGCCATTGTTATGGAACTCATAATTGCTATTTTGTTAATATTAGTCTTTTTATTCTTTTTTATTTTCCTTTTCTTTTTCTTTTGATATTTTTCATTTTTTAGGTAGTTGATGCAAGATAAGAGATCTAGGAGTGACAACTTTGATGCCTTATTTTAATTTGACCCTAAAATCAAAAAAACTTGTAGATAGAACAAAGTGAGAAACAGAGAAGTGATGACTACCAATCAAGATAATATTATTGTAGATATCGAGTAGCATTAACCACAAAGGATGAATATGGGGACATCTAATTACCTATAATCAGTGTGAGTCCCCCATGTATTATATTGAGTCAAAAGGCGAGGAACTATAAGTTGAAATAAGTACATCTCCACCTACTTCTAACCTTTAATGGATTACTTAGGAAGACAAAATCACATTCATAAAGGAATTCTATTCAGTGATTTAGACACTTCTACAAAATGGCCTTATAAAAGATGAGCTTTAGATGAAGTACTTTCCATATGGCATGAGAGAGCAAGTAAGAACCTAGCTACTATCTATTAATGTGAATTTTTTAAGGATTGTAATCAAGTGTATGATGCCTTTATACTGAGATTTTTCTCTCCATATAAGATCACTAAGTTAAGGAAGCAGACTTAAAGCTTTGCACAAAAATAAGGGTAAGCATTTTATGAAGCATGGGAAATATATTAATCTCTACCTAGCAATGCTCATGTCACTAGTATTTATTATGGCTAATTATGAATTCTTTTATGATGGCCTTATACTAATATGTTAGACTTTAGTTGACATAGTTATGTAAGATACTAGATATACAAAAATTACTAAAGAGGTCAAGCAAATTATTAAAAAATTGGAATGTAATTCATCAACCAAAATGGTAAAGGGAAAATCGAAAGCACCCTGTTACAAGGTTTAAGTAGTTTTAGGATTATATATAGTTCGTCTCTTGAATCAGGTGAAGATACTTGTGTTGGGTTCATACCCCATACATGCATTAATGTTAAACCAACCTTAATAAAGAGGCAAATTACAAGCTACCTATGAATGATAGAAAATTTTGAATGAATCATTTTCCTATAATAGATGAATCGTCTAAATCTCCAAAAAGAAATAGTAGGGAGTTAGAGTAGGCATATCTATAAGACCACCTAGGTTCCTAAAGAGACCTTAGTTTCCATTGTTGCTCCCGGGTCTCGGTTCTTATTTTATGACGACAAGGCGCCAAAATTGAGGGACTTTTTAAAATAAAAGTATATATATAACTAACATCAAGATAAAAAGACTTAAATTCTTGGTGGGAGTAAAAACAAATAAGCAAATAAATAAATAAATAAATAAAAAGAAAATTTTCAAGGCCGTGCATTTGAAAATGTCACGATCATGACAATCAAAAAGTCACGGGTGTGAGAAGAGGGCGTCACGATCGTGTTCTTACACGATCACGACTTTTGATGAATAGTGAGGCTTCGTTGTGATCGTGCTTGTGCACGATCGCGACTTTCCTGAAAAATTTGGGTTGTCGCGATCGTGCATGTACATGATCGTGCAACCCTAACTACACACTCCTACTTCAAATCGTTGTAACTTTCGATCCCAAAGTCTAAAAATTATAAACTTTATATCGTTAGAAAGCTAAAAGAAAGAGCTAAAACTTTTATGAAGACAATTTTATTATTCGTTGAAGTTTAAGAACACACTTTTATCCCCTTATTCTCTTATTTTCTCTCATCTGTCAATATACATTCTTACGAAAAACAAAAGACCCGATTCCAACAAACACAATTCATACATACAAGACTCCCATTAAAAAACAATTTACTTAAGAAGAATTTATCCAAAAAGCCATTAAACAACCCACACGTGTATTCCTAACCGAAGTTAACAACTTAACAGAGAAGAGCACTTGAACATGAACAGAAAAGAAATTCTTCAACTCTTACTTAAATTTATTTCTCAAACAAACAGAGTGTGTACATTGCTTCAGTTACATATCAAAAGCCACATCAGTAGCATAATATAAAATACAATCATGAATGCTCGTGCTTGACATGTTATAAAGCTACCAAAATGATTGAACTAACTTAGTTACAAAATATAGAAATTCTTGGAATCAGTCGAAGTTTTTTTTGCAAGGTTCAATGTCGATCTGGTATTTCTACACCTGAGGACTGGAAAGATAATGGGGTGAGCTGGGAAGTTCAGTGGCTAATACGTTTATAACTATCGGTGATGAGCCACACACACACAAGCATATATATATATATTCATTGCATTTTAGTCTAAGCAGATTATATTATCCACAATTTCTTAATTCTAAGAATTCACTTGGCCAAGAATATAGTATCACAAATATCAAATCATATGATCATTTAATAATCAAACTATAACACTCAATTATGCTCTATGTTCAACGATTCAAGATGTAATGCACAAACATAATGGCTCGAGAGAATCCCATAAAACAGAATGGCGAAACCAAAGTTTACACCATGAACAGAATGAGTCCATTTTTTAGAGCTCATATGCCATAAGCGGGCAGCCAGGAGAAGGATTTAGTTCAACGTGCACGTGACAAACAAAATGAAATCTCTCTTACCCACACAAGCAAATTTTCCAATGTTTACACATTTCATATCATATTCATATTTTCATGCTTCTTGAATTTTTTCTGTTTTTCTTCGATACAAAATGCAATATCTTTCAAAGTAAGCATGATATCAAATTCACAGAACATTTTTTTCCACATTCACAATGATTTAAGACAAGCAATTTAGCATATGTACAAATAAATATCTTAGCTCATCATCACAATAACTATAAATATACTACCCACCTATTTACTTATAAATACAAGCTCAAGTTTGATTCTTCCTTTTGCTCTTGATTTCGAAGCTCTTAGTTCCCTTCAAAAAAACATATTTTCATTCAAATCAATAGACACGAATAGAACTTCCATAAAGCTATATTGTCTAAAATAAGCTTTATCTAGTCTAGAAAAACTAAGATCTAGTTAAAAGTTCATAAAAATCTATGAAAAGAATCTCGTTTCTCTTCTTTCTCTCCTCATTTTTAGCACATAACTTATTTTCTCTACTTCCTTTTCTATCAAAACAAGAAGAATAAATAAAGAGTTACCTAAAACTTAGCTGAATCTTCTTCTTTCACTTCTTATCTCCTTTATCTTTCTTTCCATGCTTCGGTTTCTTCTTCTCTTCTTCTAGTTTCTTCTACGACTTTCTCTTTTTTTCTTTCTTACTATACACAACTCTCTTCTCTTCTTTTCTTATTAATTTAAGACAAACTTTTGTCTTTCCAAGGTTACCCTTCCATATTTAATCTAATGCCTTCTAACTCCTTAACTTAATTCTAGCTCTTCTTTTTAATCTATGCAACTACACGTAATTAATTATATACCTAACTAAACTCCAAAAATTGCTAATTTAAGAATTCTAATTTATATTCATGCTTACTAATTTAATAAAATAAATTCTAAGAAAAATTCAGGGTCCAACATTTCTCTCCCTCTTAAAGAATTTTATCCTCAAAATTCTAACCTGAGTCTACAAACAGGTGTGGATACTTCTCCTTTATAGCTTCCAAAGATTCCCATGTTGCTTCATCTCTTGCATGGTTCTTCCATAAAACTTTAACCAGCTTCACAATCTTATTTCTCAAGACCTTTTTCTTTAAAGCTAAAATCGCCACTGGCTGTTCTTCATATGTCAAATCCTCCCTTAATTGAACCTCTGAAGGTTAGACTATATGTGAAGGATCTGATCTATATCTCCTTAGCATTGATACATAGAAGACATTGTGAATCTTGGATAACTCTGGCGAAAAGGCTAACTTGTAGGCGAGAGGCCCAATCTTCTCAATAATCTCATAAGGGCCTATGTATCTTGAACTGAGCTGGACTAAGCTTACTCTTTTTACCAAATCTTCATACTCCTTTCCATGGTGAGGCTTTAAGAAATACTTTGTCTCCAACTTCATATTCCATCTCCTTCCTGTGTGTGTCTATATAGCTCTTCATCCTGTCTTAGGCCGCCTTGAGTCTCTGTTTCACTAAATTAATCTTATTAACTGTAGCTTGTACCAACTCAGGCTCAAAAAGTTTTCTTTCACCTTCCTCATCTTAACAAATAGAAGTTCTGCACCTCCTACCATACAAAGCTTCATAAGGTGTCATTTGAATTCCTGAGTGGTAAGAATTGTTGTAAGCAAACTCGATTAAAGGCAAATGATCATCCTATGAACCCTTGAAATCCATTACGCTTGCTCTTAACATTGCTTCCAATGTCCTTATTGTCCTCTCGAATTGATCGTCAGTCTATAGATAGAAAGCTGTGCTAAAATGTAATTTGGATCCTAAAGTCTCTTGCAAACTTTCTCAATATCTGGAGGTGAATTTGGGATCTCTATCTGAGACTATAGAACTTGGAATTCTGTGAAGTCTGATTATTTCATCTACATATTTTTTGGCAAGGCATTCAAAGAATTTGTTTGTCTAATTGGCAAGAAATGTGCTGACTTAGTTAGCCTATCAACAATCACCCATACTGCGTCATGCTTCTTGCTGGTCCTTGGTAATCCTATTAAGAAATTCATTGTAATCTTCTTCCATTCAGGAATAGACAAGGGCTTAAGTTTATCGGCGGGTGCTTGATGTTCCACTTTGACCTGTTGACACACCAAATATTTTCCAACATACTCTACAACATCTTTCTTCATTCCTCTCCACCAGAAGTGTTCTTTTAAATCCCTATACATTTTGATGCTCCCTGGATACATTGCATATGGAGCATTGTGTGCCTTGTCAAGAATTTCATCCTTCAACTTTTGTATATCTGGAATACATAATCTGTTACCTACCACAGTCAATCCATCTTCTCTTACTTCTATTTCTGAAGGTTTACAATTTTTAATTTCTTCTCTGAGCTTGCCCAAGTACTCATCTTGTTCCTGCAATTCCTTAATCTTCTCATTTAGCACTGGCCTTATTCTAAAATTAGCCAATATACTACTATATTCGACTTACCTCAATGTCACCTTCATTTTGGCTAATTCCTTTAACAAAGAAAGATATATCGTCTTCACATACGCTATAGTAGATTTCTTACTCAATGCATCTGCTACTACATTAGCTTTCCCCTAGTGGTAATCTATCATCAATTCATAATCTTTTAATAATTCTAACCACTTTTTTTGCCTCAAATTTAAGTCTTTTTGGCTCATCAAATATTTAAGACTCTTGTAGTCTATAAATACCCTAGTGGTGACTCCATATAAGTAATGTCTCCATATTTTCAACACAAAGACTATAGCATCCAATTCTAAGTCATGCGTTCGATAATTCATCTCATAGGGTTTTAATTGCTTAGAAGCATAGGCAATCACTTTGCCTCCTTGCATCAACATGCACCCCGATCCTTTCCTCGAGGCATCGCTATACATTGTATATCCATCACTACCAGAAGGCAAAGTCAGAATTGGTGCAGTTGTAAGCTTCTTCTTCAATTCTTCAAAGCTCCTCTGACATTCTTCTATCCACACAAACTTCTGACTCTTCCTTGTCAATTTCGTAAGTGGAGCTGCAATCATAGAAAAGCCTTCTACGAATCATCTGTAATAACTAGCTAAACTAAAGAAACTCCTCATTTCTGCTACATTCCTGGGTGCTTCCCATCTAACGATAGCTTCTATTTTTTGTAGATCCATACGTACTCCTTTTTCCAAAATGATGTGTCCTAGAAACACCACTTCCTTAGCCAAAATTCACATTTATCAAATTTGACATACAACTCTTTCTTTCTTAATGTCTTTAAGGCAATCCTTAAATGTTCTTTATGCTCCTTGTCGCTCTTGGAATAAACCAGTATATCATCAATAAAGACTATGATAAATTGGTCTAGGAAAGGCTTAAAGACTCAATTCATTAGGTCCATGAAAGCTGCAAAGGCATTAGTTAATCCAAAGGGCATAACTAAGAACTCAAAATGCTCATATCGTGTTCTGAAAGTAGTCTTTGACACATCAAACTCCTTTATTTTCAATTGATGATAACCTGGTCTCAAGTCTATCTTAGAGAAGACCTTTGCTCCTTGTAGTTGATCAAACAAATCATCTATGCGTGGGAGAGGATATCTATTCTTGATAGTGACATAATTGAGCTTCCTATAATCCACACACATCCTTAAGGATCCATCTTTCTTTTTCACAAAAAGAACTGGAGCTCCCCAAGGTGAAGAGGTAGGCCTAATAAAACCTTTCTCCGACAACTCTTCTAACTACTCTTTAAGTTCCTTCAATTCTGCCAGAGCCATTCGATAAGATGGAATAAATATTGGTACCGTGCCTGGAAGAAGCTCTATAGTGAACTCAATATCTATAAGTGGTGGTAGTCCTGGTAATTCCTTCGGAAAGACATCTGAAAATTTCCTGACCACAAGAATGTTTTCTAATTTCTCTTCATCTACCTTCGTGTCTAACACATATGCCAAGAATGTTTCATACCCTTTCTTCATCATTTTCTCTGCTGTTAGAGCTGAAATAATTTTAGGTAGGCTTGTCTTCCTGTCTCCCATAAACACCACCTTTTCCTCTACATCCACTTCAAACTCTACTATCTTCTGTTTGCAATTTAAGTTGGCACTATACTTTTCCAAGGTGTCTATGCTCAAAATTACATATAATCCCTTCATCTCCAATGTCATTAAATCCACCACTAATTTTACCTTACTAACACATATTTCACACTCTTGATAAATATGACTAATAATAACATAAAGGCCAATCGGGGTACTAACCATCAAAGGACTATCTAATGAACTTAAATTTCTATCATGGATAATCATACTTGACGAAATAAATGAATGGGTAAACCCTGGATCAATTAAAATAATAATATCATCATGAAACAATTTAACCATACCAGTAATAACCTCTGGAGCTGCTTCTGCTTCCACCTTGATCATTGCGAATACTCTAGCTGGTGCTTGTCCTCTCGGTATTCTTGGAGGATTTACTTTCTTAGCTACACTAGAATTGTCCACTTTAGTTGCAGACTCAACTCCCACAGTCTCAATCCTTCTTAAAGCTTGCATCTGCGTTTCCTCTCGTTTTGCATACTGTGGACACTCACTAGCTATATGCCCTTTTTCTCCACACTTAAAACAACTGCCAATCAGTTTATAGCACTCCCCTTTATGGAATTTGCCATAATGATTGTATTCGGGAAAAGATGGCTTTTCCCCCTCTCCTCTTCCCCTGCCTCCAACAGTTGAGGCTTGAAGAGAAGTAGTTCTCATTAGTTTGGGCTTGCTTGTACCACTACTCCTAACATCAAACTGTGTGGTGAAGGTCCTAGTACTCCTTTCTGGCATAGAAGCACTGCTACTACCCCCTCTTTTAAGCTATTCTCTTCCTTTCCTCTTTTTTTTTTCACTACGTTCTTTATGTTTTCTATATTCTCTACCCTTAATGTCAGCTTTTACCAATTGTTGAAGGTCACAAAAATTTTGTGCCACCACTTTTTCTTTGATGGCCAAATGCAATCGCGCTTCAAACCTTCGACACTAAGTCACCTCGCTCATCATCAGCTCAGCTGCATATCGAGATAACTGTGTAAATCTGTGCTCATATTCACTCACTGTCATCTCCCTCTTGGTGAGACTCAGAAACTCCCTCTGCTTCTACTGGATATACACCTCAAACAAATATTTCTTCTTACAGGTAGCTTGAAAATCTTTCCAGGTTAACACTGGTGGCTTTAACTGGCTCCCTGGTACGCTTTCCCACTAATGCAGGGCGTCTCCCTGTAGCAAGTTTACAACATACACAATCTTTTTCTCTTCTTCACAATCCATCTGTTCCAATATTCTTTCCATCTTCCTTAACTAAGTTTCAGCTTCTTCTGGATTGGTTATTCCATAGAAGTCCACTGCGCCATACTTCTTAGCTTATCAAATTGTCTCTCTTTTTTAGCCGGTGTTAGGGTAGAAGTTGATGGCATCTAGCCCATGGCCTGAACAAAAGCTTGAGCAAAGGCTTGGAACATTCTAGGATCAAATGGATTAGGAATTTGCTCTGGTGGAAGAGGAGACTCCTGCATTTGTGGTTGAAAGGGCTCGCTTTCTTGCCCTACGGTTGCCTCAGTAATCACTGGGGTTTTAGTCTCATCAGTACCCTCCTCTCTTGGTGGAGAGTTAGGTGCAGCAGATCCTTGCATAACTCCTCATGTTCTTCGGCGAGGTGGCTTTTTACTCCTTCAATAAAATACTATCATTTAGCTTACTTTTCATTTTAACCTTTTTTCCTACATGTATGCATGATATGCATGTCACTTAATGCATTCAATAAACTCAACAGTGTAAACAAATAATTTAACAATACAAACACTTTATCACACATCATATATTTCATAGTATAACATATTCTAAGCCTAGGAATCCTTAGAAACCTTAGTTCTCTAATACCAAAGATGTTGGCCCCGGGTCTCGGTTCTTATTCTGTGGAGATAAGGCAACAAAATAAGGGGACTTTTTAAAATAAAAGTATATACATAAAACTAACATTAAGACAAAAAGACTTAAATTCTTGGTAGGAGTAAAAACAAAAGCAAATAAATAAATAAAATAAAATTTTCACGGTCATGTATTTGAAAATGTCACGATTGTGACAATCAAAAAATCACGGGCGTGAGAGTGCACAATTGTAACTTTTGATGAATAGGGGCTGTCGTGATCGTGCATGTGCATGACTGTGTAACCCTGACTGCACACTTCTACTTCGAATCGTCGTAACTTTCAATCCCAAAGTCCAAAATTTATAAACTTTATGTTGCTAGAAAGATAAAAGAAAGTGCTACAAATTTTATGAAGACAATTGTCTAATTCCGCGTAGATCGATATAGTTTATTCATTGAAGTTTCAGGACATACTTTTATCCCCTTATTCTCTTATTTTCTCTCATCTGTCAATATATATTCTTACAAAAACAAAATACTCGAATCTAACAAACACAATTCATACATACAAGACTCCCACTAAAAAAAACAATTTACTTGAGAAGAATTTACCCAAAAAGTCATTAAAAAATCCACACTTGTACTCCTAACCGAAGTTAACAACTTAACAGAGAAGAGGATTTGAACATGAACAGAAAAGAAATTCTTCAAATCTTACTTACATTCATTTCTCAAACAAACAGAGCGTGTACATTACTTCAGTTTCATATCAAAAGCCACATCAGTAGCATAATACAAAATACAATCATGAATACTCGTGCTTGACATGCTATAAAGCTACCAAAATTGTTGAACTAACTTATTTACAAAATATAGAAATTCTTAGAGTTAATTTTTTTTGCAAGGTTTAATGTAAATCTGCTATTTCTGCACCTGAGGAGTAGAAAGATAATGGGGTGAGCTGGGAAGCTCAATAACTAATACGTTTATAACCATCGATGATGAGCCATACACACACACACACACACACACACACACACACACACTCACACTCACACTCTTAGTTTAATCAAATTATATTATCCACAATTTCTTAATTGTGATAATTCACATAGTGAAGAATATAGTATCACAAAAATCAGATCATATTTTCATTTAGTAATCAAACCATAACACTCAATTATTCTTTATGTTCAACGATTCAATATGTAATGCACAAACATAATAGCTCGAGAGAATCCCATAAAACATAATGGCAAAACTGAAGTTTAAACGATGAACAGAATAAGTCCATTTTTTGGAGTTCATATGCCACAAGCGAGCAATCATGAGAAGGCTTTAAGTCAACGTGCACGTGACGAACAAAATGGTATCTCTCTTACCCACACAAGCAAATTTTCCAATACTTATATATTTCATATCATATTTATATTTTCATGCTTCTTGAAGTTTTTCTATTTTTCTTCGATACAAAATGCAATATCTTTCAAAGTAAGTATGATATCAAATTCACAAAACATTTTTCCCACATTCACAATGATTCAAGATAAGCAATTTAGCATACGTACAAACAAATATTTTAGCTCATCATTATAATAATTATAAACATACTACCCACCTATTTACTTAAAAATACAAGCTCAAGTTTATTCTTCCTCTTGCTCTTGAACCCTATAGATTAGTTATGTTCCATTAACTTAAAGAGTGGGAAAAAAATCCACACTACTGCCAGTGGAAAGAAGAAAATGTAAACTTCAAAAAAAAAACTGAGGAAGAATAAGTAAATAGAGGAAACAAAAGTATATTAACACCAATCTGACCTGCTAATGTTTATTTAGATTTGGAGAACAATAGTGGTAAAACTGGTGTCAATTTTACCTCTAACAAGTGTCAATATTAAGAAGACACCTAGACCTTTTGTTAAATCTAATGTGTCAACCATTTCATACCCTTGAAGGTTAAACAAGAGGAAGATGAAGATAACTATAAGAAGTTTAAAAAAGTTTCATATCAACATACCCTTCATTGAAGCATTAGTTCAAATGATATTTCATGTGAAGTTTTGAAAAAATTTGTCTGCAATTAGAAAAAGCTTAAAGATTATGTAATAATGCCTTTAACTGACAAATGTAGTGAGATCATGCAAAACAAATTAACTCTGAAATTAAAGGATCAATAGTGTTTTATGATTCCTTTCCATTTTGGTACTTCTGTTAATTATAATTGTTTATGTGATTTAGGTGCTATATGCCTTTTTCTCTTTTTAGTAAATTTGTAATTAAGAAACTCAAGCCTACTATAATATCACTCTAGCTAGTGAATTGATCCATTAGATAATCAATTGGGGTAGTAGAAAACCGAATTGTTTAGTTGTTTAAGTAGAACTATTCATATTTCCTACCAATTTTTTAATTAGGGATATAAAGTACAATATTGGGGGTTCTTGTCATGATAGGAAGACCATTTTTAGCTATTAAAATGGAAATAATTGATGTAATTGACGATAAGTTAATACTAAGATTAGAGGATAAAAAGGAGGAGTTAACCATATTCAAATTCTTAAAAGAACCTACTTTTGATGATACATGTTATAAGATTGATAATATTGACTCTATTATATATGCTACCTTGCTTAAAGTTACATATACAGATCCCATGGAAGCATGTTTAGCCTTAGGAGTTATTGATAAGGAGGAGGAGTCCAACATTATGGATTATGCTTTTAGGTGGAATAGAGAGGACTATGGTTCCTAAGTTTATTAAGTTTTTAAGGAGTTAAGAGATGGAAAGCCTAAAACCCTACCATTTATACAAAAAACACCTAAAATCTAACTGAAGTTATTGCCTCCTCCTTTATACTTTGCATACCTAGAAGAAGGTATACCTATCGTGCTTTTTTTCTTCTTCTTTAAGTTATTTATAGGAAACTAAGTTTTTTAATTTTATAAGAGCACAAAAGATGGTGATTACATGGAACAAATATGATATTCAAAGGGTTTAGCTTATATTTATGCTCCCATCACATCCTTATAAGGATAACCAAAAGAGTAGTATAGAGAATCAGTAATTACTCAATTCAAATATAAAGGAAGTTATACACTATGAGGTAAGTAAACTTTTAAATGCAAGAGTCATATAAATTTGTTTCTAATAGTTCTTAGGGGAGTTATATGCAAGTAGTACCAAAAAAAAGAAGGCATAACCCTAGTAACAAATAAGAAGGATGAGTCAATCCCACTAGGATTATCGCTAAGTAGAGGGTGTGCTTTAATTACAAAAAATTAAATGCTACCACTCGAAAATATCACTTCCCTCTACCATTCATTAGCAATATGTTAGAAAGATTGGCAAAGCATAAATTTTATTGTTTCCTTTATGGAAACTTAGGATACAACCAATTCCCAATGGCACAGAAAGATTAAAAGAAGATAACTTTTATATGTCCTTATGGGCACATTTGTAATGGCCTTTAGATTATGCAACTCCATCCATTTTCCAACATTGTATGACAAATATTTTCTCCAATATGAAAAATAAAATAATCAAGATATTTATAGATGATTTTAATCTAAAGCATATGTTGCAATAATATAAAGATAACAATTTAGTATTTAATTAAGAAAAAATGACATTTCATAGTATAAGAAAGAATAGGTCTGCGATAGCGGGGATATCAGAGGGCATAAATTCTAATATGACTTCAGAAGAAAAAGTAGAAACTAGAACTCTGATTCTTTCAATAAGGGGGATCCTTTTTTCCCATACTTAACACATACAAGTCTGACAAAAGCCAAAAAGGGAACTAATAATAGGAGAGAATCAAAAAGACAATAACAAGACTAGGAGGTGAGGTAACTTACTCGCTCTAAGATGTTTCATCGAAAAGGGTGGATGTGAAGGCTCTGAGTTCTTGCTATCCTCCCAAACTAGCGTCGCAATAAGATATATTGGGTCTGTGAGGGAACATCAAGAAAGAGGATAAGACCAGGCTTTATTTCTACCTCGCCGTTGGTGCACCTCTCCTATCTATTTCCCATTTATTTTAGAATAATCTTTTTAGGAGGGACAATTTTACATATTTATGTCAAATCCTTCTATTATTAAGTACAGCTGGTACCATTCCGATGTGTTCTAATTCTTTCGAATAAGAGAGGTTTGATGCTTTTAAATTCATTTTATTAATTCTAATTCCTCGTATCCCTTTAGTTACATTCCATTGTTAAGAGTAGCATGTCTAGTACTTTAGGTTCTATTTAGATTGAATCTAGACTCTTGCTTATGATTGCCTCTAGTCATCTTTCATCATCATTACACATGAATGATTAGTCTGGTTACTGGTCTAGCGATCCTTCCTAGCCGCCAACTATGTGTTAGGGAATATGATGTCTGACAAAGGATTAAGGTGGGTAGATTTGAAGTGGAAGTTTAAAAAATATTTCCATTCTAGACTTTATTTCGTTTAGTCAAAAGTTTTCTTGGACACAATAGATTTTGTTAGTGTTTTATAAAACATTTTTCTAAAATTACTTAAAATCTATGTCAGTTACAACAAAAAGATGTTCATTTTTTAATTTATTAAAGAAAGTCTTATTGCTTTTAATAGGTTGAAGAAGGAGCTAACTTCGGCTTCTATCATGTTATACCCAACTATAAGCTCCCCTTTGAGTTGATGTGTGGTCTTACTTTCCGTACATCTAGATTTGTTTTAAGGAAAAAGTAGGATAAGAAACTTTTTGCTATATATTATGTTAAGTTCTTAATGATGCACAAATTAATTATGTTACCATTAAGAAAGAACTTTTTGCTATTTTATTCTTTTTTAAATTTAGATCTCATCTTATTAGCTCTGAAGTGATTTATCTATATTGACCATTCAGTGTTGAAATATCTATTGTCTAAAAATATTAAGCCAAAGTTAATTTAGGGATTTAACTTGGAAATTTTATACAAGAAAGGGTTAAAGCACTTAGTAACATATCACTTGTCAAAACTGGAGCAAAGAGACCATGTGGATGAGGAGCCCATCACTAATAAATTTCTCACTATGAAACTTTAAGTTGTTCATCAAAATAAAGACCCTTGGTTTGTTAATTTTATGAATTTTCTTACTTGGAGAATTGTCCCAATAGATCTTCCCGACCACCAAAGGATTAAATTTCTCTACGAAGTTAAATTTTTCTATAGGAAAGATCCTCTTATATTCAAAAGATGTTTTGATGGGATTATGTAAAGATACGCACCTGAAGAGGAGGTGAGATATATTTTACATTAGTATCACTCATCCCCCTATGGTAGACATCATGGTGTAATCAAGATTGCTACTAAGTTTTATAATTTGAGTTTTATTGACCTACATTGTTTTTAGATTTCAAGAGCTTTGCGTTAACATATAACCAATTCCAGTGGATAGGAAATATTGAGATGCCTTAGGGTATGATTCTAAAGGTAAAGGTATTTGATGTATAGGACATAGACTTTATGGCCCCTCTTTATGTGAAAATATCTACATCCTAGTTATAGGTGATTATATTTCAAATTGGATGGAGGCAATAGTTTTGACAATAATATCGATTCTAATATAGTGAAATTCAAAAAAAGAAAAATCTTATCTCGTTTTTGTGTACCTTGAGTTATCATTAGTGACAATGGTATTAACTTCTATAATTATAGGTTAAGTTGAAGAAGAATGGTGCATTTTTAGAACTTCAACCACTTGTCATCCTCAAACAAGTAGCTAATTAGAGGTATATAATTAGGAGCTTAAGTAGGTTTTGGAAAAAATGATTAATATTTATAGGAGGGATTGGGCATTGAAACTTGCAGCTTTCAAGACTCCCTTGGGCATGTCCCCAATTACTATTTGGCAAGTTTTGTTACCTCCTAGTTGAGATTAAGTATAAGGTTTTGTGGATACTAATGAAACTCAATTTTGACTTTAATTTCGCTAGTAAGAAAAAGCTTCTCCAACTAAATGAAATCAATGAGTTTTGAAAAGATTCTTTAGAGCATGCTTAAGTCTACGAGGAGCGATCCAAGGCATTTCATGATAAAAATATCTTGAGAAGAGAATTTAAAATGGGACAAAATATTTGCTTTTTAATTCTTATTTTAAATTATTTCCAAAGAAATTGAAGTTTGGATGGTTTAAACCATTTGTTACAATGAGATACAAACCTATAGTGCGCAATTGAATTTGAAGGTACACATGGAAAGTCATTTATGATTAATGGACAAAGATTAAAGCACTACTTCTAAAGTGGTAGTATGGATGCAATTTACATAGTTTCTTTCAACAACTAGTCGTACTTGGTGATCCAGTCTAGCTAAAAGACTTATAAAGAAATGCTTGTCGAGAGGTAATCCAACATTTTAATCCTAGTTTCTTTTATTTTTTAAATTTTTATTCTTAATGATATTTAGTTTAATTTATTTTGTAAGTAGTTTTGTGATGGACTTTCATGAATCCTACCCTACTAACTAGGCATGGCTAGAAAGGGAGTTTTCTCTACCTTATTATCTTTCATGATTGCTTTCATTATCTTACTTTTTTTGACATTAAGTGCATTATAATGATTAAGTATGAGAGGATGAATTCATGATAATCTAAATTTTTAGTTTATATGTATAGTTCATGTGATTTGTGTGTTTTAGATTAAAAATTACGATTTATCTTTATTTTTAATTGTATATTTAGGTTCTAGTTAATATATTTTAGTTAATGGTATGAGTTTTTGCAATTTTTACTTGAGATTGATTGTTTAAATTATATGTATAATATGATTAAGTGATTACTATACAAATCTCGACTTTATGAATACTAGAAAGTTAAAAATTTTATATGATTACGCTTTGATTTCATGTGAGAGCTCTTATAAGGAATTAGGCTTTCATATAAAATTGTCCTTCAACTTTGAATTTTTAGAATTTGAATTTCATCTTTTTGAGATTAAATGTAAGATAGGTGCAAACATTAAAATGATAAAAAAAGTACTTAGAATTTAAGTTTGAGCCAAATAGTCTACCTTTTATAAGCCCCTTTTAGTTTTATATGAATTTAAGCTTTTTCTTTTTCTTGGTAACCTTTTCCTAAAGAATATTGAGCCTAAATAAATAGCAAATATTTATTCTACAATTCATGCTTAGTAAAGCTTTTATTGATGTTTTGATCTTTTTAGGATTGGGATACAATGAAATAAATGTAGGGGGAAATTATAAAGGTTACGAAAGAGGCAATATAAAAAGGGAATCTCATGCCGATTAAAATTTTTTTAATAGTTTTAAAAGTAAAAATGTGAAAAGAAAAAAGAAAGTAAAGTATTAAAAATCAATTGGCATGGATACTTGTGCTTGAAGATAATGAAAGAAATAGGGTGGTTACAAGAATATGAGGAGTTACTTAAGTGAGGATTCAAGTTTCTCTTGATTTATTTGTTATTAATCTATTAATATTTCTTTGTCTCCTCTTTCCTTTCCTTAGTTAGCCTACTTAACTCTTTGGCCCCGTTATAATCTTTTCAAAGTCCTTTTGATTTTTGCTTACACTTATTTATTTAAGTAGTGAAGATTAGATGATTTTTATAAAAACTTCAAATAATTGTATGAATGAGTGATATTTTGTAGGACATGTCAAATTGAAGTGTTTGAGTTTAATGAAGGAGGTAGAATGGTATTTGTATTGTCATGTTTTTATAGTTATTTATTTATGAAATATTATATTTTAAGTTTTTGCAATTCAATTGATACTTGAAATTATATATCTTATGTTGTTAACTATAAAGCTAACTAATGAGCTCAAATCAATGTTTGTAGGCAATATATAAGTAAACTCTTAAGAAACTATAACTACTTTACTAGAGAAACTTAGAAGTTTAAAGGCTTATGATATATGCTAAATATCATTATATACCTACACAAGTGTAATTGTTCTTATTTTAATTTAGTCTAGGTTAGTGGTTTTAATATTTCTTATCATTGAAAGGATCGAAGTAAGATTGTGGAGCAAGTGACAACTTCTCTTATTCCTTACTTTTAATCTTCTTTTTTTTTGTTGAGATTGAATTATTTGTACTTTGTATTCATTATGTTTAGTGGCTAGAAACCCTAATTAGGGTTAAAAATGTAGATTATGAGAATCTTTCAATTATCAATACATGACTTGATTATTAAGTGATCAAATTTATTTTCTTTACTCTTGTTGAGTTTATATTTGATCACCGTAGATTCAATCTTAAAGATTGTATTAAGGATGTCAATAGGCCAGACAGTACCGGCTCACCGACAGGTCGTCTAGTAGTTGGTCGGGCCAACTCGTGGCCTACTCATAACCCGTCAAATCCAGGCCGAAAACGGGCTAGACCGGACAGAAATTGCCATCCCTAAATTGTATGAAAAATTAAAAGGAGAAGTATTATCTATGCATTGAGAGAATAAATACTTCATAACTAGACAATGAAAGTATCATAGGCCATTATGATAGCTAAATATATTAACTATGCTTAATAAATTTGATTAAGTTAAATTATGCCATCGAGAGGAGGTAATTGTCTAATTAGATATAGTTATATACTTCAAATAAAGACATAGATAATTATTATTTCAACATAGAAAATCAATCTTTGTTTATAATTGAAATTTCATATAAATAAACCTCGTAATGTATGAGTTATTGATTTTCCTTATCTAGATTATTTACATTGTTCTTGTTAGTTTAATAAATTAATCATCTTCTACATAGATATTAATCCTTTAAGCCGTTTGAAGAAATGATTAATTGAAATATATGCAACCAAATAGATATAACACTTTAACTAACAAGGTCAAAACTAAACAGTATACCATAAGGTTGCCAAGCATACAACATATTAAGAACACAAACTCACAAATATTTTTATCCAATGTTCACAAAGATTATACATAAGCTTTACTTGAAAAAGCTCAGTTAAGACTAATGCATCATCATTGTACTGGCCTAATATTATAGGTATGTACTATTTGGCAAGCCCCATCAACAATCAAATGCAGCTTCACGAAACCAGTAAAACCAACTTTGCTTCTTCAACCAACAATAACAACAATGATTCAATAAAAATTCTGCTAATATGTGAGATCTGAGAAGGTCCAGTAATATGCAGCCTTACTCCTAACTAGTAGAGAGGTGGTTTCAACCAACAATGTTGTGCAAAATTACATTTGCTGAGCAAAATCAAGAAAGTAAGCACAAAGGACTAAAGAGGGGAAGGGTATAGAAAATAAATATTAACTATGATAATGACATAAAATGAGAAGGGGAAATGAAAATATAAATTGGCAAGTCATCTTATCTGCCAAAGAAATATGCAAATGACTTCTAATAATTGATACGTTTAACCTAAGCTACACGGACCATTAGCTTCACTCCCTGCTTCAAATCTCAAAATTACATCAATCTGCAAATTCTGCAGAACCTTAATTTTGATCTTTTATGTCCAGTGGTTGTAGAGATCAAACTCCTTGAAGCTAAGATCAGCTCCATAATTGTAGTCTTCGAACCTAAACAAACATATTACATCATAAAGTTTAACGTAAGCAGCACAGCAAACAAGCATAGAACTTCCAAAAGTAACCATATAGATTCACTAATATCAAGAGAATACTGCAACAGGAAGAGATCGAAATGCTTTTAAACTGCCAACTACAATACATTTTTGCATGAAATGGAAACTAAAACAAATACGAGTTGCCATCATTTTCAAAGCAAGATAACAACAAAGCTCATAGAATTATAATCTTAGTGAATGCCTGCTCAAACAATAGCATGCACAGCCACCCAGAAAAGACTCCACAAATGAAAATTTGTATACAAGGCTTAGTTATTGTACATCCGCTTATTTGATAGCACTGCACTACATCTTTCACATCACTGTTATTCACTATGCCATAGGGATCCTTTATGTCTTTAGAAACTACAAATAAGATTTCAGCTGTAGGAGCACATTCAAGTCACCTCTTGCTGCAAAACTTATGCATAACTAAATTCAAGAAGTAAAAGCTATGAAGGGTAATTAAAAGAACCAAAGACCGTGTCGCATGGTTCACATCACCAAGAAAAACTCAGGTTGCATGGTTATGGCAAGGTACTACACTCTGAAAACTTCAACAGAGCAAAAAGGGTTCACTCTTTTTGTACCTGTTAACTCAAGTACTAAGCACACAGCAAGTAATGAAAAAGAAGCCGGTGGAAAACAGAGAGTTTAAAGAGTTCCTCTGGGGTAGGAATCAGAAGAATCAGAAGCTCTTTTACATGTATTGGCAACAGTCTAAAATCAGATTTGACATTCAGGATTAAGTTGACTAAAATATCTATTGAAACAAAACGACAATAAAAGAAAAGGGGTACACTAACACTTTACAGGATTGAATGAACAGATTGCTAGCAAGTAAGACAAACTGCTAGCAGTAGAACTTGTGCAATGACAATTTGCAGTTCTATCTAACTACATATTCTCAGAAAGACAGGAACCTAATTAAATGCGAAGTGTATTATTACTTGAACTTCAAGTATATGACTCACTTTGAAAAGACATTAATTTCTACACCTACCATATGACCACTTTTTGCATGAGAGACAAATCGAATGATTCTGGGAAAGGATACCAGAGTTCCATTCCCTGTACTACCACTTATCACCACAGGAATACTATTGACATCAATGGCACCAGGCCAACAGCAAGACTGTCAATCTGCCACAAATAAGTGCTCCATTAAATATTTAACTAAACATGGATGAAACACTTCCACAATGGACTACACAGTCAATAGCTTCCCCTGCAGATGGTTCCACCTCTATTAAAACTCTTCTATTAAAAGCTACCCATCAGTTACTGGACAGTATCAAGATGCCAGCATCAAAAATTTTAAAATCAAGTTTCATTCTTTTGTCCCCACGCCTCCCTTTTGTACCATTGACCATGAATGTCCCAAATAGGGAATAAGACGAGCCATGCTCGGAACACCTGTTTTTCCACATGCAAATTCTTATTTCCCCCCGTGCAGTCCCTTTCCTATTCAGGATTGGTGTAGATTCCAAGAAAGGGACAGCTCAGATAAGACTTTCTTATATAAAGGAAAACGCATATGTATGTCTCGTATCTATCACAAGTACAACTATTCGTCAATTGATTGATAAAGTCAATAACCTAATTTTTCATACAGCAAGCAAAATCATGTCCTTTTTGCCACGACTCAACCAACCATTGACTGGGGAAGCATGGAAGGGTTTTGATTACGAACTACATTAGCAGTGCTTGGCAAAGAAACAGTTTAATAGGAGGCCGTCTCCGCACTATATGGTACTGTGAGCTTAAAATAAAACTCAAAATCAGCGGGAATCGAAAGCCATCAACCCACTTAAAACGTAGTACGAGCAGAGCTTTTTTTGATAAATTAAGCGAACCCAAAAATTCACATTACACTACACAATAAGATCAAGTAGAACCCAGAAGACTCAAGCCACAGGAAAAAAATATAAAAGAAGAGTAGCCTTTAAATCCCGAAAATAATGCTCACTCCTAGTTTGTCAGTGTAGATCAGAAGAAGGGGAAGAGCAAAAGAATGTACCTTTTGGGCAGAAACCAATGCTCAGAGAACTGTGGTAGCATGAGAAGAAGAACATGGTGAGAAGGGTGGTGAAGGAGCTGACTTGCAGAGAAACACATGATTGCTTCCAAGACCCTGGTTAAATACTTAATAATAAAGTGAAGAGAAAAGGAAAGAAGAAAGAAAACAAACCCAAAGAGAAAAAGAAGAAAAGAAGAGAGAACGAAATGGAGAGAGTAAAGATGGCGATGAGAGTTGGGACAAAGAAATGACAGCACATAACTAAAGGGTGATTTGGTTGTCTGTTTGAAATATGAAACTCTGACTTCTCTCGTTGTCTGTGCATGCGTTGCATGCACTGGCCGTTTGTTGCACGCACCATTCACATTTGCCTTTGACTTATTTACCTCTTGCCATCCACTTCCTCCTGGGTATGACCGACAACAGGAACTCCTTTTAAACCCTGGAAGTAGATGAATACACGAGGTAGGACCTATGTACTTAACAATAAGAAGTAAAAAAGGATATATAATTATAAAATAATAAGTTTTATATGAAATGTAATTATTAAACATTAACAATCTTTATTTAAAAAATAAAAACTAAAATTAAAAATTAAAAATTACAATAAAAAAACAAAATTGAAGCAAAACAACTTGGCTTATTATAATGGAGGAAACTTGTTTGATGTGGTATTTAGAATATCAAAAGATATATTAAAGTTTTGAAGCTATTAAGCATAGATCATACAACAACAAAGAGTTCCACCGAAATATCATATCTGGGGAGATCTAATAGTATGAAACTTTATTCTTATATAATAGAGAAACTATTTGCAAATTTAAGTATCTATCATGAATCATTTAAATCCATACATTAAAATTTTTAACTATTAGTTTTCTATCCCACATCGGAAGTGGGTGAGATTAGAAGCCTCCATTAAGGCTATATAAGGAGGCATATGCTTAAGATTTTATATATCCCAACATCTCTTTCTCATAACCTTGTGTATTAATTCTTGGTGTGGATTGGGATATCTTCATCTTGTAATCTTTGTTTTCTATAGTGAAAATTTTTCTATTATTATCTATGATTTTTTCTCATATTCGTTAAGGAGTTTTTCAAATTAAATCTTATGTGTCCCATTTTACTTCAATTTATTTTATTTATGTGTTTGCTCTATTCGAGTGGAGTCCATCTCCTATCAGCCGTATCAGAGCCCAAGGGTTGCTTAAGTATGCTTTGTGGTTGCAGCATAGTCTGATCTTCTATATCAGAAAATGAGTTTTTCTTTGGTGTTCTTGAGAGTTAAGGGTGGTTTCTTGTTCTCGAGTTCTTGTCAATTTTTGGGCATTTTTCGTTGGTATTTGAGGTGATTAAGCATATGTGTAGAAAAAAAAACTCTATCTAAAGAGACTGAGTTTTAAGTGGGACCATTTGTGACCCCTCCAACATTTCCTGGAACTTTCTTGGCATACTACAGCCTCATTACATACTAAGTGAAGGTAATTTGAGGTGATTTTCCTTTTTCACGTGAGAGAGTGAGAGTCAATTCTTGTGATAGAAGCAATGTCGACCAAATTCGATATTAAAAAGTTTGACGGGACAAAGTTCATGTTATGAAAATTGAAGATAAAGGTAGTATTAGTAAAAGTAACTGCTTAGAGGCCATCAGTGCTAGGTCGGCGGATTTCACAGATGACGTTAAATGGAAATAAATAGATTCCTTGGCCATGTCAAATTTGCATTTTAGTCTATCGGATGACGTTTTGCAAAGTGTAGAGGGAAAGAAAATAGCCAAGGAGATATCAGTTCATCTTACAAAGTTATATGAAGCTTAGTCTCTTCACAACAAAATTTTCTAAAGAAGAGACTCTACACATTTCGAATGTCTGAATCTACTTCAGTAATAGAGCATATCAATACTTTGACCTCTCTATGCTCTCAACTTTCAACGTTGGGGCATAATATAAATCCAACTGAATATGCGGAGATTCTACTTCAAAGTCTTCCAAATTCATATGAACAACTCATCATTAATTTAACCAATAATATCCTTATAGATACTTTGGTATTTGATGATGTTGTTGATTCAATTCTTAAGGAAGAAAGCAAACACATCAATAAGGAAGAAAGACTAACAAGTTCGCATCAAGTGGAAGCCTTATCGACGACGAGAGGACGGTCAATGGAGCGTGATTTTACTGGGAGTCAAAAACAAAAAAGGTCAAAATCTAGAAGTAAGAAAAATCTCAAGTGTTACAATTGTGGAAAGAGAGGATACTTTAAAAGTGAACATCAATTCAGGAAGGGTGGAGACAAGGCCTCTGAAGCATCAACTTCTCAAGGATATTTTGCCAATGGAGAAACCTTATACAATTAAGTAGCAACAGTGTTCAAAAACATAGCTTGGATAATGGATTCAGGCGCAACGTAGCGTGTGACTCCTTGTAGAAATTGGTTTCACACTTATAAATCTATCTCTGCATAATCTGTATACATAGGAAATGATCATGCCTTAAAGATTGCTGGCATTGGCACCATCAAGTTGAAGATGTATGATGGTACAGTTCACACTATTCAAAATGTGAAGGGCTTGAAGAAGAATTTATTATCTTTAGGATAATTGGATAGAATTAGGTGCAAGACCTCCATTCAAAATGGAGTTATTAAGGTGATCAAAGGAGCAATTATAGTAATGAAGGCAGAAATGGTAGCTACAAACTTATACAGGCTTATGGGAGAGACGTATATAGAAGCAAATGCATCAGTAAGTTCTACAGAAAATGCAACAAAATTGTGGCACCGTAAACTTGGTCATATGTCAGAACAAAGATTGAAGATTATTGATGAGCAGAAACTATCCCTTGGTCTCACGAAGTATCAGTACCCTTCTTTGAGCACTATGTTATAAGTAAGCAGCATAGACTGAAATTTAAAGCATTAAATTTTAGAAGTAAAGATATACTAGAATTGAATCACTCTGATGTATGACAAGCACCAGTTATGTCTCTGGGTGGAGTAAGGTACTTTGTAACCTTTATTGATAATTACTCCAGAAGATGTTGGGTGTATCCTATCAAGAGAAAGGGAGATTGATTTCCAACCTTCACAGCATTTAAAGCACAAATTGAATTAGAGGCAAGGAAGAAATCAAGTGCCTTAGGATTAATAATGGTGGACAATATACAGGTGATGAGTTCACTAATTTTTGTAATCGAGAAAGCATCAAATGTCAATTCACGGTGCCTCATACTCCTCAACAAAATGAACTGTTAGAGTGAATGAATAGAACTTTTATTGAAAGAACTAGAGTCATATTGAGAACTACAAGTATGGCAAAGTCTTTATGGGCAGAAGTAGTAAAGACAGCCTGCTATGTGATTAATCAATCACCAATAAGATCAATTCATCTGAAGACACCAATGAAGATGTAGATTGGTAAACCAACAAATTATTCTCAGTTACACACATTTGGAAATCTTGTGTTCATGATGTACAATACCCAAGATATAACAAAACTATACTCAAAATCTAGAAAATGTAGATCTATGGGGTATACTGATGGAGTCAAAAGGTATCGAATGTGGGATCCCACTGCCTACAAGCTCGTCATTAGTAGAGATGTCATAATGGTGGAGAATGTACCGGTGATGAGTTCATTGATTTTTGTAATCGAGAAAGCATCAAATATCAATTCACGATGCCTCATACTCCTCAACGAAATGGAGTGGCAGAGTGAATGAACAGAACTCTGATTGAAAGAACTAGAGTCATGTTGAGAACTGCAAGTACGACAAAGTCTTTATGGGGAGGAGTAGTGAAGACTGCCTGTTATGTGATTAATCGATCACCAATGAGCTCGATTGATCTGAAGACACCGATGGAGATGTGGACTGGTAAACCAATAGATTATTCTCAGTTACACACATTTGGAAGTCCTATGCTCATGATGTACAATACTCAAGATATCACAAAACTATAACCAAAATCCAAAAAATGTAGATTTATGGGGTATGCTGATGGAGTCAAAAGATATCGAGTGTAGGATCCAACTGCCTACAAACTCGTCATTAGTAGAGATGTCATATTTGCAGAAGATAAAATGCAAGAGAAAGATCAAAATAGCACGTTTGAAGAAAATTTCAAAGTTGTAACGATTCAGGAAGAAATGAAGATTGAACAAAAAGATTCTACTGAAGCTATATCAGCTTATAAGGAGCAAGAATCGGCTGAATATGAAAATAAAGAAGTTTCACGATCGACCCATGAAAGGAGAACCCCAACCTGACGGTCTGATTATATTATAAAGGGCAATGTTACATATTATCTCCTAACAGAAGATGTAGAACCATTCCAAAAAGCAACAAATAGTTTAGATACATCACTTTGGATGGAAACAATGCAGGAAGAAATAGAATCTCTTCATAAGAATAAGACATAAAAGCTTCTGCTACTACCACTAGGGAGAAAGTCAATGGAAACAAATGGGTATACAAAATCAAACGTAACAATGATGATTAGGTAGAGCGGTATCGTGCAAGGTTGGTGGTAAAAGGATATGCTCAGAAAGAAGACATTGACTTTACAGAAATTTTTTCACTTGTAGTTTATTTTAATACTATTCGTATTGTCCTAGCTATGTATGCTACATTTAATCTATATTTAGAGCAGTTAGATATAAAGACTGCATTTCTTCATGGAGATCTTAAAGAAGAAATTTACATGCATCAAACAGAAGGTTTTGAAGAACTAGGAAAAGAGAACTTAGTTTATAGGTTGAACAAATCTTTGTACGGTTTAAAATAGGCACCAAGATGTTGGTACAAAAGATTTGATTCCTTTATAATGAGTTGTGAATTCAACAGATTTAGCACAGACCCTTGTGCATATTTGAAGAGGTTTGGTAATAATGATTTCATTATATTATTTTTATATGTTAATGACATGTTGGTTATAAACCCCAACAAAGATCATATTTAAGATTTGAAGGCTCAGTTAGATTGGGAGTTTGAAATGAAGGATTTAGGACTAGAAAACAAGATTCTAGGGATGCAAATTTACTAAGATAGAAATAGCTTTCTCAGAAGAATTACTTGAAGAAAATCTTGCAACGCTTTAATATACAAGATTGTAAGTCAATATCTACCCCTCTTCCTGTTAATTTTAAGTTATACTCAAGTAAAAACCTAACTTGAAGCAGAGAGGAAGGAGATGTCTTGAGTACCGTATGCATCAGCTGTGGAAAGTTTAATGTTCGCTATGATTTGCACAGAACTAGACATTGCACATGTAGTGAAAGTGATTAGTCGTTACATGATGAATCCTGGTTGAGAACACTGGTGGGCTATAAAGAGGATCCTGAGATTATATTAAAGGGACCTCATGCTGCTCTATGATATAAAGAATATGAATATATTATTAAAGGACATGTTGATTCTGATTTTGCCATCGACCTTGATAAAAGAAAATGCACTACAGGTTATGTGTTTATAGTTGCAAGAGGAGTTATGAGTTGGGTGTTTAAACTACAAACATTTATAGCACTATTTACAATAGAAGCTAGGTATATGGCAGCTTCACAAGCTTGCAAGGAATCAATATGGATAAAATGGTTTTTAGAGGAGCTTGGGCACCAACAAGAGAAAATCCCTTTGTATTGTGATAGTCAAAGTGCTTTGCATATTGCAAAAAATCCAGTTTTTCATTCCAGAACTAAACATATAGGAGTTCAATATCATTTTGTTTGTGAAGTGGTGGAAGATGGAAGTGTGGGCATGCAGAAAATTCATGTAAAAGAGAATCTAGCAGATGTACTAACAAAGCTAATCAACACTAATATATTCATATAGTGTAGATCTTTTTATAGCTTGGCAGAGATGTAGACAGCAGAGAAATGACAAGATAGAAATAACAGTATGGAGATTGATTCGTTCTCAATCAAATCTTCAAGTAGGAGATTGTTAATTTTCTATCCCACATCGGAAGCGGGTGAAATTAGAAGCCTCCATTAAGGCTATATAAGGAGACATATGCTTAAGATTTTATATATCCCAAAATCTTTTTCCCATAACCTTATGTATTAATTTTTGGTGTGGATTGTGAGATCTTATTTTGTAATCTTTGTTTTTTATAGTGAAAAGTTTTACATTCTTGCCCGTAATTTTTCCCAAACAAATATGGGGTTTTTCTCAATTTCTTTTATTAGTGTGTTGCTCTATCCCAGTGGAGCCTATCTCTTATCATTAACTATTTATTTGTCTTTGTTGATATGTTTGAAATTTAAATATGATATTTGTAACAATAAACCCACATATTTTTATTTAATTATGATTATGGTGATGAAAGAGTGGCATGCGATTTTGTTGAAAAGATGTGAATGATCAAACCTTCTAGGTTGTCATTAAAATACATTATATTACCTTGTCAACATCATCCATCTTATTTAAAAAAATGTTGAATATCTTGAAGTTTCCTTATAACTTTTATATTGCATTATATTTTTTATTATATGAGTAGAAGGCTGCAAATATGCAAACTAAAATGTTTAATCACAAAATATAGAATTTCAATTCTACTATATCCAATTCTGTTTTTTTCGAAAATTTCATAGAACCCATTCTTGTTAACATAATAAGAAATTTTGAATGATAAACAACGTTAAAAATGAATTTTTATTGTAAATATATACATCAAAAGGTTAGTTTAGCTTATCAAACACTTTCCAAATAATAGACCTTAAAATTTTGGTCTTGTTTGGTAACCAATAATAAAGAGATGAGAATGACAATAAGAATGCATTTATTCCCTAACTTGTAGTTGTTTGGTTACTAGGAATAGATAAAATAAAGAATGACAAAACTGAAATAAATATTAAATAATTTTGAACTTTTATCTCTAAGAGAGTGTGGCTATAAGCTAAAATAAAAGATATAAGAAATAAACGATATTAAAAAATATTATCAAGATATTAATTCTTATCATAACATTATCATCAAAATCACATATTACAATAATTATTTAAAAATTAATAATTTATAAATCATTAAAATTTTGATAAAATATTTATAAAATAATAAAAATTTTAATTAATTATGTACAAAATAATTTATATAATAACTAAATATGAGTAAAAATTTCTCATCATCATTTTTAATATTTAACATCAAATATTAACATAACTGTTAATTTTGTTTATTAAATATGCATAATCAGTAATTTCATTCCTATTCTGATTCTCATATTCTATTTTCATTCTTTTTTTTATTTTGATAACTTTATTATTAATTACCAAATGGCACCTTAATCCTTATTTGAGGCTAGCATTTAATTCACTCACATTAGGGGAAAAAAAAGATGTTTGTGCATCAATAATCATATTGAAATAATATTATGTATCTAGAGGAATCCAAAACAATAACATTTTAAGTAAAACTATGATATAGAAACAAAAGTTAATTAAGCAGGATAGTTAAAATATGTGTCTTCTTGGTAAAAATGATATCCAATTTAGTGTAAGGATATTTAATTTTATGTACATCTTATCCAATTTAAAAATAAATGTAATTTCTAAAAAATAGCCTAGACATAAATAAATTTTATTGCTTATCTACCTTTAATCATGTTTTGCATGTTGTCCAATTGATGATAGTTTTGATAAACATTACTTATCATGTATAAAGAATGTGAGGGGATTCAAAATGCTTCTAGAACAAGTTGTTCAGAAATCATCCATGATCAAGCACAGTTATAGTAAAAAATTATTTACAAATTTCTGAAAGGCCTTTTTAATTGAATAACTTGAAAACATAAATTATAAATAAAAGAGTTGAAACGTACCCAATTCAAAATTTCTTAGAACATTTTTTGATAGAACTATATATTACGAGTTGTTCAAATATCCAACATCTAATAGTTTTCATATAGTAGATAAAAAGAACTCTACATTAGAGAAGAAAAGACAAGATTGTTAACTACCATGTGTCTTTTTTAAATTAAAAAATCTTTATTTATAATTAAAATTAAATTATTAACTATAATTTAAAGTTTAAATTAATTATAATGACAATTTAATGTTATAAAATTAAATATATTATATTTGATTCCAAATACCTGACAAACTTCAAAATTAAGCTCAAATTAATTTAAATTAATTTTTCTTTCTTTAACTACTCTTTATATGTGACTTATTAGGTTACTAATATATTGACAATAATTATAAATTCTAATTCTAATTCACAATTAGAATTAGAATTAGATATATTAAATATTATTTTTAATTAAATAATTTATAATCATAAATCAAGATTGACGTCTAGCACTATATTATGACTATCTAAATATTTAGAATGTCAATTTGGTTTGATTCAACCTGTCCATGCATAGTTATAATATATAATTTAATCGTTTTATTATCTAATGTTCTAAGTGAACATAGAGTATAGAATTAGTATATACTTTATTTAAATATAATTATGTTCATTTTTGCTAATTAGTGATTAATTTATAATTCATATTTAAAAATATCGTTTTTAAATCTCAATTTACTTTCTTCAGATAATTATTTAAATCACTACTAATTAAGAACACTAAAATATTCTCCTTAATTATTTTAAGGATAACGAGCCATTTATTGACTTATTCGAATATCTTCATATAATTATATTATATTCAAGTACTATCGACTAAGCGACTTTGATTAGAATATGTCATAACCAGTCACAAGATATAATAATTCTTATATTAGATGCCTTAGTAATCTCGAACAATTACACAACTATTATAATTAGACAATATATAAACACAGACTCAATATTGTATTCGTATTCTTATAATCAGACTAATTCAATGAACTTATTATGTAATAAACACTCACATATTTATTTAAGTTTTATATTTTAATCTATAAAATTGACTACTTCTTTTGTAAATAAAAATACAATGTATGTTAGTCTTTTCGTTCTATTAATGTACAGTCTTATTAAAGCAATAACTATAATATATATATTCAGTATGAATATTATAATTATGATCTTATAATAATTTTATTTATAAAATACATTTATCCCATAAACTTATCTTATACAATTAATTAAACAAATATGTATAAGATAAAAATAATTTTAATTAATTATATCACAAAATTTTTAACTAATAAATTAGTAACACAAACAATGCAGGAACGCTAATGAAAAGAAAAATTTATATGAAGTTGGATGTAATAATCTGTTTTTGTATATATAAACGGCAAATGCATAATTAATAATTCTTTTAGTAAAATCATTACAAAATTGCCATTAGGTTAATAAATGCTCTAACTAACTAATTGACTAATTAAGGAGCAAACTTACCAGTAAAAGGAGGAAAAGGCGTTGGACCCTATTGCCAAATGGAAATGGAACTAGTCTCTCTCTCTCTCTCTCTCTCTCTCTGTGTCGGTGTTGCATATCTTTACCGGTATATCCGGTTTTCTATGCTGCGAATTCTAATCTCACTCACTCCCTCTGGTATGTATGTAGTGTTTTTGACATCTCTGATCTCTTCACTACCTCTAGTGTTTTCTTGTCTTTCTCATTTTCCCCGGAGACCCTTTTCTTGTTTCTCGTAATTGTAACATCTCATGATTAGGGGTGCACATATTGTGATCATATCGTGATTCCAATCACGTTGATAAGACATGGAAGAGGGTGATCATAATAAGAAAACATCAGATAGCCGAGTAGATGATAGAAAGGATTCAAAAGGGAATGTGCAGAAGGTGGCATTTTACAAGCTCTTCACTTTCGCCGACCAGTTGGACGTGATTTTGATGGTTGTTGGGATGATGTCTGCGGTTGGCAATGGACTCGCTCAACCTTTGATGACTATCATCTTTGGACAGCTTATCAACTCTTTTGGCTCTGCAACGCAATCTGACGTTGTGCACGTTGTGTCGAAGGTGAGTTTTATGTGATGATTTTAAAGACATACTGTATCTTCAAAGCTCTACAGCTTAGCTTTCAAGTGAACTTTCTTAGAAAGTTCCAAGTTCTAGTTAAATAAACTAGGAGTATTATTTAACGTTGTCAATATCTATGGAGTTTCATTTGGCTTGTGAAATTGATTTCATTTTCTTGTTGGAAAAATCCTTTGTAATTGGTTTTCCTGCTGCAGAATATATTCATCCAATCTCGTTTCCTTTCATGTAATTTTCAGGTAGCACTAAAGATAGTATACTTGGCTATTTTCGCCTGCATTGTCTCTTTTCTTCGTAAGTGCAGGTTCTTCTATCTGAAACTCTTTTAGGTCTTACATTATGCATTCTTGAATGGTGACTCCCTCTCATGATGCTAATAGTGGCAAGCATAGGTGCAAAATTCATATTCACGGTCTGAAAATTTGAAGGAAAAACACCACTAGATTGGTGGTCAATGTGAAGTTCTGTTATTATGAAGCCATTATGAGCTCTAGAATGCTGATATCTTGGAATATGTTAACATTTATGATCTGTTTCAAGTCAGGAACTTGCCATAAGAATCATATTTTTGGTCAGGTTCAGCATTTACTTTCACAAAATTTGTATCACCGAGTTTTACTGTCAAACTAGCTATATCATAATGTTGTAATATAAGTTTGCCGGAATTCTATATTACGGTTGCAGAGGTTACTTGTTGGATGATTACCGGAGAAAGACAGTCTGCTCGCATTCGAGGGTTGTACCTGCGGACAATATTAAGACAAGACATTGGCTTCTTCGATACCGAAACAACAACCGGTGAGGTTATTGGAAGAATGTCTGGTGACACGGTCCTGATACAAGATGCCATGGGCGAGAAGGTAATGACATTACCTGCTTCTATAAAAGCACTGTTACAAGATAATGATAAAGCTTTTCATTTCATGCTGACTCCAGATAATTATGCTTATTCCTCTAGTTTCTTATTTCCAGGGGCATCTTTTTTGGGTTCACTAACTATTTTTCTTAGTCTATTCAATGGTAGGTTGGGAAATTTATACAACTGATGACAACATTTATAGGCGGCTTTGTGATTGCTTTTATAAAAGGATGGCGTCTTGCGGTGGTTCTACTTTCCTGCATTCCTGTTCTCGCGCTTGCTGGTGGAGTTATGGGAACTACCATGACAAAAATGGCCACCATCGTACAAGCCTCCTACGCAGAAGCTGGAAATGTTGTAGAACAAACCGTTGGTGGCGTCAGAACGGTCAGCCATAAGGAACGATACCCTTATTTATTGTTTGCTTCCTGTGTATAATATCTTGTTCATTTAATGCACTTCTCCAGGTTGCATCCTTCACAGGAGAGAAGGACGCCATTGGAAGATATAATGAGAAACTAAAAACTGCATACAAAGCTGCTGTTCTACAAGGGCTAGCTTCAGGCCTGGGAATGGGTGTGATAATGTTTATTGTCTACTCCAGTTACGGACTCGCAACTTGGTATGGATCCAAGTTAATTATAGAGAAAGGTTACAATGGTGGAAAAGTCATAACTGTTATTTTTAATCTGTTGACAGGTGGAATGTAAGTTCTTTCTGATGATCGCTGATTTAACTGATATATCCTGTTGATAGCTGCTGAATATGATCTGTTGTTGGAATAGGTCGTTGGGTCAGACGTCTCCGTGCGTGAATGCGTTTGCCGCAGGGCAAGCTGCAGCATATAAAATGTTTCAGACAATCAAACGAAAACCGAAAATTGATGCCTACGCGAATGGAGAATTGGTTTTAGAAAAAATCAATGGTGAAATTGAACTGAAAAATGTCTATTTTAGATATCCTGCCAGGCCTGATGTTCAGATCTTTTCTGGATTTTCTTTAAGAGTCCCCAGCGGTACAACTGCAGCTTTAGTTGGGCAAAGCGGCAGTGGCAAGTCAACTGTTATCAGCCTTATTGAAAGATTCTATGATCCTGATTCTGGTGAGGTGCTTATAGATGGTACAGATTTAAAGAAATTGAAGCTCAGTTGGATAAGGGAGCAGATTGGTCTAGTTAGTCAGGAACCTATTCTGTTTCTAACAACCATAAAGGAGAACATAGCTTATGGGAAAGAACATGCAACAGATCAAGAGATTAGAACTGCCATTGAACTTGCCAATGCTGCAAAATTCATTGACAAACTACCAAAGGTAACACCACATTCCTTTACTGTATCAATATA
This sequence comes from Erythroxylum echinodendron, assembly GCA_027575705.1. Lineage (NCBI taxonomy): Eukaryota > Viridiplantae > Streptophyta > Magnoliopsida > Malpighiales > Erythroxylaceae > Erythroxylum > Erythroxylum echinodendron. The sequence continues at coordinate 37,951,389 of JANZXR010000002.1, forward strand.
TTCTTGGAAGAATCTTTTAACTATATGGATCAAGCTTGCCTTCATAACTAGTATTATCACATTGACTTTACCAGGGACTTGACACGATGGTTGGTGAACATGGAGCTCAGTTATCAGGTGGACAAAAGCAAAGAATTGCAATTGCCCGAGCCATACTGAAGAATCCAAAAATTCTCCTTCTTGATGAAGCAACAAGTGCACTTGATGCCGAGTCTGAACGCATTGTCCGGGATGCGCTGGTGAGAGTTATGAGCAACAGGACGACCGTGATCGTTGCCCATCGCTTGACAACCATTAGAAATGCAGACATGATAGCAGTTGTGCAGACAGGAAAAATTGTAGAAATAGGTAACGCCACATTTACTGCTTGATCTTCTGATGTCTAGTTTTACCAATCTAAATTAAGCTCGACTAGACGTATATTTTAGGAGCACATATGGAGTTGATTAAGGATCCAGAAGGGGCCTACTCGCAACTTGTTCGGTTCCAAGAAGGAAATAAGGAAGCTGAAGTCTCTCAACCAAGGGATAAGTATAAAGTAGAAGGTAACATAGACTTCAATATGCACATGTCGAGGTCTCAGAGCCGTGGGAGAACTACCGGGAGGTCCACAAGTATAGGTTCACCAGCAAGCAGGCACTCATTCACACTCGACACCTTTGCCATGGGTATGCCTAGCTCTATTAATTATCATGAAACCGAAGAGAATGAAAAGAGCATTCCTAGAAGGGAAAAAGATAAAGAAGTTTCTATGAAACGGCTTGCCAATTTGAACAAGCCGGAAGTACCCATTTTGTTCATGGGGGCCATTCCTGCAGTAATTAATGGTGGGGTGTTTCCAGTTTTTGGTCTTTTGATCTCATCATCCATCAAAATGTTCTTTGAACCACCAGAGGAGTTACAAAAAGATTCCAGGCACTGGGCTATAATCTACGTGAGCTTGGGCATAGTATTGCTTGTAACTCAACCACTGCAGAATTTTCTTTTCGGAATTGCAGGAAGCAAACTGATAGAAAGAATTCGTTCGATGACCTTTGAAAAGGTTGTTCATCAAGAAATCAGCTGGTTTGATGATCCTGCAAATTCAAGGTTTGAAAAGGAAATAGTTTCTTACTCTTGAATTTTGTATAGGGCCAAGAAGTTTAAGAGAGAAAAAAAACAGAAGAAGGAACTAACTGCAAATACTTTTGTATTACAGTGGTGCAGTTGGTGCAAGGTTATCAACTGATGCATCTATGATTAGGAGTCTTGTTGGGGATACCTTGGCCTTAATCGTGCAGAATGCGTCCACAATCCTAGTGGCACTCGTTATAGCATTTGCATCAAACTGGATATTGGCTTTTGTAATGCTAGGAATATCACCTTTGCTACTTGGTCAAGGGGTAATGCAAACCAAGTTTATGAAGGGATTCAGTGCAGACGCAAAAGTTAGTATTGTTCAATGCATTTTTCATGCTCTAAAGGTTTCATACATTGCATGCACTTACAAAAATTGTTGACTTCGAGTGGCAGCTCATGTATGAAGAAGCCAGTCAAATAGCAAATGATGCAGTTGGCAGCATCAGAACTGTTGCATCGTTTTGTGCTGAGAAGAAGGTGATGGAATTATACCAGAAGAAATGTGAAGGACCTGTCAAACAAGGTGTTCGTCTTGGACTTGTAAGTGGTACAGGCTTGGGCTTCTCGTTCTTTGTGCTTCACTGTGCAAATGCGTTTATTTTCTATATTGGATCTCTTCTGGTGCAACGAGGGAGAGCAAGCTTTGGAGAAATATTCAAGGTACGATCAGACCTCTCCTATCAAATGCCTTTCCTAATCTCTAAGAACCAGTAATGTTCCAGTTTATGCCACCAATGTTTGCAGGTCTTCTTTGCACTGACAATTGCAGCCATTGGAGTTTCACAATCCAGTGGCCTGGCTCCAGACACCAACAAAGCCAAGGACTCAGCAGCTTCAATATTTTCAATTCTCGATAGGAAGCCCGAAATTGACTCGAGCAGTGAAGAAGGCCTTACATTAGCAAATGTAACGGGGAATATCGAGTTTGAACATGTCAGTTTCATATATCCAACGAGACCAGATGTTCAAATATTCAGAGACTTTTCGCTTAATATCCCCTCTGGAAAGGTATCGTTATTACCAAAAAATTATGACTTCTGTGATTTAGTTACTGATGTTCTCCAGCTGTGCCTGTCATGATGTTCTTCTGTTGCAGACCGTTGCTTTGGTTGGAGAGAGTGGTAGCGGCAAGTCTACAGTAATCAGTCTAATAGAAAGATTTTATGATCCTGATTCTGGTCATGTATCATTAGATAATGTGGGAATAAAGAAGCTTAAACTGAGCTTTCTGCGAAAACAGATGGGACTGGTCAGTCAAGAACCAATACTCTTTAACGAAACAATCCGTGCAAATATTGGTTATGGGAAGCAAGGAAATGTTAGTGAGGAGGAAATAATAGCCGCCACAAAAGCATCAAACGCCCACAGCTTCATAAGTTCCTTACCACATGGCTATGATACCTGTGTAGGAGAACGAGGAGTGCAGTTGTCGGGTGGACAGAAGCAGAGAATAGCCATTGCAAGAGCAATTCTTAAGAATCCCAAAATTCTTTTGCTTGATGAGGCAACCAGCGCATTGGACGCAGAGTCGGAGCGCGTCGTACAGGATGCATTAGATACGGTAATGGTGAATCGAACCACAGTAGTTGTAGCTCACCGCCTCATCACCATCAAAAATGCCGACATTATTGCTGTAGTAAAGAATGGAGTAATTGCTGAGAAGGGAAAGCACGATGCCCTCATGAATATAAACAATGGGGCTTACGCATCTTTAGTATCACTTCACATGAGTGCAACATAAGGGGCTTGTAATTGGGTTACAATGCATGTGATCTATTCCTATCCTGGCAGCGCTACCAGTACTCCTTAGTTTACTAATCATTTCTTCAGGATTGGTCTTCTGATGTTCAGAAACTTGATTGAGAGTCTAAAGTTGCGTTACTGTGTTATGGTTTCTACACTACAAACGACATACTTCCTTTAGAAATTTCCAAGTATTGACAATGCAGTTGCGATTTCTAAATATCAAGAAAACCAGGGGAAACTTTTCTGAAAGATCGTCAAGCATCGCAGAGCGACATAGTGTTAGGTTACTAGAAAGACACGAGAAATGGTTGATAGTGTAGATTCTTTATTAAGGTGGAAATCAGTAACGAGGAAATTACAGGCAACATTCGAGAGGTGTCATTCTCTCCATAGACATGTCCATTCCTAGTACATTTTTGCTTACCTCTTTCTACTCCTCTTGGCCAGCTAAATATTTCCTAACCTGACACCCTTCCTTAACGACCATTCCTCTTCAGCCTTTTAGAGTGGCAATTTTTCCTCAAGGTGAAAAGCTGAAAATTGTTACTGGATGGTGTCATAGGGCTCCTATAATGCCTCAAAATTTGGAAAATGTTTCCATTTGATAATTACTTCAGTAGGGCTAGTAGAGTCCTGACTAGGACGAACCCCCAAGATCTCTTTGGATTGGACTCTCCATTTCAAATCAGCTTGGAGAATAGGAGGAATCTCTAAGCTAGGGTGTTAGTGCACTCTAGATCACCTGTTCCACCTTTGCTATTCCAACGCTATTCTAATTCATCTCATCCACACATTTAGATGGGTCTCATATAAATGTGTGAATGAAATATATTGGAATAGCATTGGAACAACAAAAATAGAACAGGTGATCGCGTCTCTTGTTAGTGCCCATTGCAAGTTTAAGATGTGATACGTGGAATATCGGATGGATAGTGGTTGAGTCTCCCATTCTTAAAACTTCTTATTTGTTCTCTTGACTAGCGACCTATTGCGATAAGAGCGAATTTTTAAGTAATCCAGATTGCCAATTTGAAAATGAACATCCCTTCAATGTTGGTTTTCTTATGAAAGTATTAAATAATCATAGTTAACAATAAACACATAAGAATTACGGTAAAAATTAACCTTTATTACTTCCTCAAAAGTATACAAAGGAATTTTCTCTCTAAATGTGTTTCCTAACCTCTTCTCTTTTTTTCAAGAGCAAGACTCAAATAAACTATTTATAAGCACCTCTGACTTTACAATTTAGAATCCTAATTAAACTGAACTAGCTAGATCACATCTTATCCTAATCAAATTACATCATATTATCTAATAAAATGACATCCTCATCTAAATAGGATTCTATCTGATAGGATTTATGTAGATCACAACTAACAAGATAAGAGATTACATCTATTTAAGAATGATACATCCATATTCACGAAGATCTCCACTATTTTTAGATGATCTTCCCATATTGGTCTTTATCTTTTACAGCTTATGTATATCTAGTGCGATCTTATCTGTCACATCATCTAAGATCTCTACTTGATCTCTATCCATTAATGATGAGTCATCTAGGCCCAAAGCATATCATAGCACACTGGTCTAGTATAATGCTTACCCATTTCAAGTCCATTAGTCATGTTAAGTTCTTAGAGCTTTCACATGTCTTCCTCATGCATGTGATCTAACTAACCTTTAACCCAAAATCCATCTCAAGTTATTTTATGGCCTCACATCTCAATCTTGCTTCACGTCGAAGATTTCCGCTAATGTATACCAACGCTTGACAACTCCCATTTTCCTTGCAGACTTACAAGTCTTTGCCTTGTTTCATTAACCTAAGTATTAAACATTGGTCAAGGCTCGTCAATGCCTGCACAATTTTGCTATTAGAACTTAAGAGTCTAATATTAACCACTTACTTTAGGAGTGGAGCCATGTGTGCACAAAACAACATAGATACGTTTTGAGACAACAATTTACTACTTCGGTTTGGCAGTCAGTTTGGAGATAGTAGGCGGTAGTACGTCATAGCTAGGTTTCTTGTAGGCAAATAATTCAATAAACAAATGGTTGATAAGAGTCTTATCTTTGTTGGGCACAATAGATCATGAAAATCCATGAAACTTGACAATATGCTAGACAAATAATTCAGCCACAATGGAGGTAGTGTAGGGATGTTTGAGAGCGATAAAATGAGCATATTTACTAAGTTTATCTACTACCACCAAAATTGCACTCAACCCTACTGATTTAGGTAATCCTTCCATAAAATTTATGGAGATATTATCCCACACTTGTTCTAGAATGGGAAGAGGTTGCAGTAATCCTGTCGGAGAAAGTGATAAAGTGATAATGTTTTGTTTTGTTAACAAATTGCACAATTTTTCATATGTTTCTTTATATCAGCCTTCATCCCTTCCCAATAGAGCTCTACAATCATTTACTTATAGGTCTTCGAGTAGCCTGAATGCCCTCCTAACAAGTTGTCGTGAAAGTTAACCAAAATTTTTGGAATTAGATTTGAGGTTTTAGAGAGCACTAATATATTCTTATAGCGAAGCTGCCCCCAACCAAACTACATTTAGGTTTGCAATTTGGATCTATTTATAAGGCTTGTTTTATTCAGACTAATTCAAGGTCATGGTCGACCTCTTCTTGAATAACTACGGTAATAAGCAAGAGTTTGGGCATGCAAGAGAGAGCATCTGTCACCTTGTTTTCCCCTCCTGGTTTATATTCAATCTCAAAATCGTATCCTAATAACTTAGTTAACCATCGTTGCTACTCCTCAATGACGATTCTTTGCTCAAGTAGGTGTTTCAAGTTGCATTGGTCAATTTTGACCAAAATTTTTTTACATAAGATAATGTCACCATTTTTAGACTGCGAATCCTATAACCATGAGTTCCCTTTCATAAGCGAACTTCAGGCGCGCACACCCTTTCAAAGTTTGACTAAAGAAAGCTAAGAGTTGATTCAGCTACATCAACACTGCCTTTAGTCCCGAACCTAATGCATTTGTCTCGTTAACAAATTATTCATCAAAATTAGGAAGTGCTAAGTGTCGGTAGCTACACCATGGTCGTCTTCAAATGTATTGTTGTAGTCGCTTCTTCGGTCAACTTGAATTCATCATTCTTTAACAGGTCTGTTAATGGAGGTAGCTCCCCCAACTGATGAAAAACTTCTTACAATTAGTCTATCATCCCTCGCATCTCCTCCAAAAGCCGGTCCCTTTGATCAGCCTTTGAAATGGTTACCCTACACATCTCAATCATCATTCCTTGACCTTCTTGGATAGTAATCTCGGCCATAGTTTTTAGGGATATAGTTGTTTTGCTTAGGCTAGGGCCCCCACACAACACTACCATCTTCTTAACAGATGGTCACTTGCTTACTCAATGGCTTCACTTGAACTTCAGCTTCAGGATAAGAGATGCTTCAAGGCTTTCTTCAATGCTGTTGCACTGCTACTTCTGCTCCAGGAAGGGAATAATCCCAGAATATCAACCTTTATCAACTTCTCTAGATGTAACACTTAAGTTTGTATTGGATGAAAATTTCAGAAGTTATGGAACAAATTTTTGATTGTTTAAGAAAGAAGTGGTTTCAGGTAGCTAGAGTGATTTTTCAACAGTAAGGTAAAATGTAAGTGTAAAAATGCAAAAATGAAGACAAATGCAACTATGGTGGAAAAATGAGGTTTGACAGAACCAATGTCTGTTTTCTTTCACTCTCAATCCTCTACCACAGCACACTCACAAGATGAATAACTCAAAACAAAGATAACAAAATTACTTATCAAAGCTGAAGAAAAGATTATTTTCATTCATATTTCGGATCTAATACAATGAGTAGTGAAAAACTGAGCTTTTCATATTAGCTCTTACACACGGTTTTCATGCCTTACATCCAATGGCTGATAATGAAAAATAAAAACTGAGTGAGAAGCAAGATTTTGACAAGTTTCTTGCTCTCATTGGTTTAACAGAAAGCAATAACGATTTGTTGTCTGAAATTCTAACAAAAACTGAAAATTCTTTGGCCAACTGTAATATAGCAGCAAAAAAAGGAAAAACTGATATGGTTGGGACCACACATTGCATAAGGTGTGATTTGAGCTGACTTGATCTTCCTTAATGGCTAATGACATTTCTGGTTTTAATTAATCTAAAACTTCAAACTCTGCTTTCCCTCTTCTGTTCTGAATCTTCAACTTTCAACTTTCCATTTCCTGTTGTTTCAGCCTGTTCTTCTGTTCTGAATCTTGATCTTCATTCATCCAAATTCCATTTCCTTGAACCAGAGCCTTCTGCATTATTTCCAAAACCATCATCTCTAGTTTTCTTTGGATCTTAGGAGCTTTCTTCTTCAGTCTCCCTTTCTTCTTCACTTTGACTGATGCAGCAAGATCTTCAGCCAGCTTCAATATAACAGGCTCCATGAAACAACATAAGTCAACAGCTCCTCCTTTGTTTTGTGGAGCCTGCGTACCAATCAACTTTCTCAAGGCTTCAAATCTCGACCTTGGCAAAGCCTTAGTGAATATGTCTACCAATTGGAAACTTGTCCTACAAAATGCCATCTTAATCTCCTTTTCTTCAATTAATTCTCTAACATAGTGGTATTTGACTTTCATATGTTTGGTCTTTATGTGATCCGAAGGATTTTCTGACATGGATATTGCTGCACTAAAATCACAGTAGATGGTGACACACTTCTCCTTCAACTCTCCAACATCCATCAAAATTTTCTTTACCTACTAAACTTGTTTAGCTGCCATATTCACTGCTACATACTCTGCCTCAGTAGTTGATTGAGCAACATTTTTCTATTTTTTTGAACTCCAAGAAAAAATCCCTGATCCCAAGCTACAACAATTTCCACTTCTGCTTCTACACTCACCACTTCCAGCATAGCTTGCATCACTGAATGTGTACAATTCTACCTTTTCTCTTTTCCCATACCAAATTCCATA